>CAUYON010148138.1:0-27008 GCA_963573935.1 Arctocebus calabarensis | reverse complement strand
GCTATGATGCCATAGCACTCTATCCAGGGTGACAGCTTGAGGCTCTGACTCAAAAAAAAATAAAAGAAAAGAAAACTATAAAACTCTCAGAAGAAAATGTACATGTAAATCTTCAAAACTTTGTATTAGTTAATAGTTTCTTAGATACAAACTCCCAAAGCACAACAACAAAAGAAAAAATAGATAAGGTGGACTTCACCAAAATTAAAAATTTCTGTGTTTCAAAGGACATCATCATGAATATGAAAATACAACTTACAAAATGAGTGAAAAACTTTATAGCTTATATATCTAATAAAGAATTTGGTTCCAGAATATGTATATAAAGAACTCTTACAACTCAACAATAAAAATACAAATAATCAAATTTTATTTTATTTTTTTTATTGTCTTTATTATTAAATCATAGCGGTGTACAATAGTGCAAGGGGTACAATGTACTAGTTTTATATGCAATCTGAACTATTTTCACCAAACTGATTAACATAGCCTTCCTGGCATTTTCTCAGTTATTATATGAAGACATTTGTATTCTGCATGTAGTAAGGTTCGCCTATATCCTTCTAAGATGCACCGTAGGTGTAGCCTCACCAATTACCCTCCCTATACCCTAACCTCCTCCCTCCCCTCCCTACCCTTGCCCCTTTCCCCATATTCTTGTGTTATAGTTGGGTTATGCCATTCATATGACAGCTATAAATTAGCTTCATAGTAGGGCTGAGTACATTGGATACTTTTTCTTCCATTCTTGAGATACTTTGCTAAGAAGAATATGTTCCAGCTCCCTAAATTGAGGTACATGTACACCATGGAAGATTACGCAGCCTTAAAAAAAGATGGAGACTTTACCTCTTTCATGTTTACATGGATGGAAATAATCAAATTTTAAAATGGGCAAAGGATTTGAATAAATTTTCTCCAAAGAAGATATACAAATAGTGAATAAACATATGACAAGATTATCAGTATCATTAGCCATTAGGGAAATGCAAACCAAACCTACAATGAGGTACAACTTCACACACTAGGATGGTTATGATTTTTGAAAAAAAGGACAATAGCAAGTTTTGGTAAAAATGTGGACAAATTGGCTTGGCGCCTGTGGCTAAACGGGCTAAGGCACCAGCCACGTACATCTGAGCTGGCGGGTTCGAATCCAGCCCGGGCCCGCCAAACAACAATGACTGCTGCAACCAAAAAATGGCCGGGCGTTGTGGCGGGCGCCTGTAGTCTGAGCTACTCGGGAGGTGGAGGCAAGAGACTCGCTTGAGCCCAGGAATTGGAGGTTGCTGTGAGCTATGATGCCACAGCACTCTACCCAGGGTAACAGCTTGAGGCTCTGTCTCAAAAAAAAAAAAAATGTGGACAAATTGGAATCCTCATACATTGCTGGTAGCAAAGCAAAATTGTGTAGCCACTTTGTAAAAGTTAGGTCTTCAAAATTTAAGCATAGAGTTACTATGGAACCCAGTGGTTCTACTCTAGCCAAACTGAGAATGTATGTTCATAACAAAACTCGTGCTCAAATGTTCATAGCAGCATTATTCATAATAGCCAAAGAGTAGTAATAAGCCAAATGTCTATTAATTGATGAGTGGGTATACAAAATCTGGTATATGCACACAAAGCAATATTATCTGGCAATAAAAAGGAATATAGTACAGATACATGCTACAACATGAAGGAATTTTGAGAACATCACTCACCAAGTGAAGAAGTTGCTCATAAAAGACAACATATTGCATGATTACAGTTATATGAAATATTCAGAACCAGTAAATCCATAGAGACAGAAAGTAGATTGGTGGTTTCCAGGGTAGAGTGTGGCATAAGGAATAACTCTATGAGGGACAGACGTTCTTTCTGCAGTAATGAAAATGTTCTGGAATCAGTGGCAATTGTTGCACAACTTTGCAAATATACTAAAAAAACAGTGAATTTCTATGTGTTTGAAGGGTGATTTGTTTTTATAATATGTGAGTTATTATACCAATCAAAACAAAAAAGATAAAAATAAAAACTTGGGAAAGGAACTGGAGGGGTTTGGGGACAGTGTACGTAAAGATCTGACAGCCTATAGTGCTGAGGAATCAACATCAGCTCCAGAGTTTTCCAGCCATCAGACAGTCCTGGCAGTGACAAGAGAGTTGTGAAGTGATTGTCACGTGGCCACTACTGTTGTCTATCCTGGTTTGGTGGGTTTAGACTAGCTTTGGCTCCCACCTCTGTATTTTAGGCACATACCACTGGCTGTGCCCACATTGCAAATATTTGGGTACACATTTTTTTCTGTTTGATTTTAAAGTCTTTAGAGGACTATTCTCCAGTGTGTCAATTAGACAGGGTGGATGTGTCTAAATATGAGGTAATGAAAATCGTAAAGTAGGAGCAATTTCTACTTGGCACATTTTCCTTCCACTACTCCTTCTCAGAGGCTACATGAGGTTCTGGTTCCTTGACATGTCTCTAGTGATCCGAGGGTCCTGGACGTGAAGTGACATTATGGCAGGGGGAGCAGGGGACTCAGTTCAATCCACTGTGTTCTCCTCCGTAGCACAGTGCCTCCCTACTTTGATGACTCCATCCTACATCACATAGAAGGTTACAAATGAACTCATTTTTACATGAATACATGAAATCTCATTTATATTTAACAATCTGAGTTGAGTTTTGGTTGAGTTGTTGGCAAAACAATAAACTTTGCAAACATTTGATTAAAGTTTAATTAATTTTGATTTTGCAATTTCTTGTTTTAGAGCCATTTTTCTTCCAGGTTGGAAAAATAATTTTATAGGCTCTTGCAAAGTACTGTGATTCAAAGCATCATGTTACCCAAGGCAGCATATTGGATAAGAGGACCTGCTTTGCCAGCTCTGTCAGAGAACAGATTTGCAGCATTCTGGGGAGCATAGCGTTCCTCTTCACCCTGAAAATTTCTTTTCTAAGGCATTTTGCTTACTGCACAAATGGTTTGACTGGGCCTATCCCTTTAAGTGGGAAGAAGCCCCGTGGCCCAGCACATCACTGCTTGTCCCATGGCCAATGCTGCCCAGCAGTGAAGTGGGCCACATATGTGTTGACAAAGATTAGGAAAGATCGATGAACACGGACGCAGATTCATTCTCAACTGCTGAACTAATCAGTTGGTTTTCACAAGCACTTTATTCCCCTGTCATATCAGCCACAAATACCTGCTTTAACGCCTGGGATCAGCCCTGCACCAGCCAAACTGATTATATTATTTGGTTTGTTGTAGGAGGAAAAATGGAAAAGACCTTTGCC
The DNA here is from genome assembly GCA_963573935.1 of Arctocebus calabarensis. NCBI lineage: Eukaryota > Metazoa > Chordata > Mammalia > Primates > Lorisidae > Arctocebus > Arctocebus calabarensis. The sequence goes on along the minus strand of CAUYON010148138.1, from coordinate 23,726 downwards.
ATAATAAATATATATATAAGCTAAAGCAAAAACAAGTAAAATAACAACTGTTGTATGTTCTGAAAGGATAAAAGAACCTGCCTGCTAGGTTCCTATAATACTTTTGAGAAATTAAATAGCTTATCAACCGAACTTCAGTCTCGAGCCCATTGGTTCACAATACCAAGAGTCCTGGAGGGAAGACAGAGGTCTTGCTAGACCTTGGAAGCACAAGTAGTAGACATTAAATCTCTGAGTAAGATCACCGGTGGCTTTGATTAGAAAGAGGAAAGGAAGGGCACACTGGCTCACGCTTGTAATCCCAGCACTCTGGGAAGCTGAGGCAGGAGGACTGCTTGAGCTCAGGAGTTTGAGACCAGCTTGAGCAAGAGTGAGACCCTGCCTCTATTAAAAAGTAGAAAAATTAGCTAGACCTTATGGAACGTGCCTGCAGTCCCAGCTATTCAGGAGGCTGAGGCAAGAGGATCACTTAAGGCCAAGCGCTTGAGGTTGCAGTGAGCCATATGACACCAAGGCATTGTAGCCTGGGGCAACAGAATAAGACTTTGTCAAAGAAAGAAAGAAGGAAAGAGAGAGAGAGAGAGAAAGGGAGGAAGGGAAGATAGGAGGGAGGGAGGATATACAGGCTCTAAGCAGATAGTGTCAGAACAAACACATCCTGGGAGGAATCACTCCAGAGTGCAACATAAGGATTTCCAGTGGGCAATAGGATGGCACCACGGAGGAAAGGGTCCATGTGGAGACACAGGGCCATGTTAGCTGGCCTTGTTAGCTGGGGGCCATGATGGGGGCATTCCTTCCTTAGGAACCTATGGGGGGGGGGCCTACCCATTTATTATAAACCCACTCAGCTGGAAGGAACCAGGGAATACAAAGGGTCTGGTGTCTTCTATTTATACAAAGGGGAAACTAAGGCTCAGAGTGGGCAGAGATTTAGTCCACATGGCTAAGTCCTGAAAAAGCCAACTAGAATTCAGAATCATACAATCTGGTCCAGGGCTCCTGCCACGAGATTGTGATTCAGGGCCAGTGTGACTCCACAAGTTCTGCCAGCCTGCACGGCCCAATTAAGCTGCAGAGGACAGTGAGACCATCTGCTTCTTCTCACCTGGAGTCACTCTCTCTGGTTCTAGGTTGCCAGTCATTGATTGTAGCTCCCTCTAATCTCTCCAGGAAGGGAGCAGCAAGCATGTGAACTACAACTCCAATGTGTTAACACTAGAGGCGTGTCAGCTGCGGCCCTGCCGGGGAGTTGGAGGGGTTCAGGACGTGCTATCCCAGAACATAGCACCTTGACATTTGAGAAAGTGGCAGGGGTAGGAAGGTCTCTCTGACCTCCTCCTGCCCTTCACCCCTGAAGTCGACTGTGAAAGAATTCTCTGACCTTTCTCCAAAGTAGGTCATAAGACCCTCATGTGAGATTTCCTCTCTGTACTTAAAGGAAAGAGCAGTTCTTATCTCTGAAGTCACAGGGACACAAAGAGAACCTGAACAAACTGACCTTGCTAAGCTCCCCCCAGTTTACCTGGAGATCACCCCCTTTTGTCTCATTACTCCTGCACGACTGTTCCCTCTCCATGAAATCTACACACTGTCAGGTGCTACACAGAGACATTTTAACCAATGACTGCACGTACAGGATGGTGGCCCCGTAAGATTACAATGGAGCTTTCCTACATAGGCAAACCATTTTTTATCTTTGAAACTATATTTTTAATGTACTTTTCTCACTTAGATATGTTCAGACACACCCTTACCATTGTGTTAGAGTTTCCTACAGTATTCAGGACAGTAACAGGTTTGTAGCCCAGGAGCAAGAGGCCCTACCATACAGCTTAGACCTGCAGTAGGCTATACTATCTAACACTCTATGATGTTCTCACAATGTTCAAATTTCTCAGAATGTATTTCTGTCCTTCAGTGACACGTGACCATAAGGATACACAAGTTTCCCTGTTTCCGTGTCTTCATTTCTGAAGGCTCCCATGTCATGTAAAATTTATACTAAATGAATCTGTATGCTTTTCTTTTGTTAATCTGTGTTTCACTGGAGGGGCCTGAACCTACAGGGTGAGCAGAAGACATACATTATTTTTTTCTCCCCTACAGAGCCCACAGAGGCCTTTAGGAAAGGGGCAGGTGTCCCAAGGCAGGAAAGCAGTAGTATGGCACCAGTGACAAAGGTGGAGGTGGCTGCCCAGGGGGCCCACCTGAGATCTTCATGAGCCAGCCTACTTCTTCTAAGGCCTATTTGAGGAGCAGCAGGAATCCTGTGGTCTCATTCTGGCTCCAGACCTGGCTGTGTCCTTGGGTGGTGACTTTGAGCCTCTGGACTTCTGTTTCCTGCCTTTGAAATAAGTGAGCAAGAGTAGGAATGTCTCACAACTCTGGAGCTGTGTGGGTCTCCTTAGAGGTTTTCTTTGATTCTTATCTTCAAATAAAGAACTCCACATTCTCTCTTGACCCTCATTTCTTTTTAGCTACTACCCTGCCTTTCTCTCCTTCATGGGGGAAATTTCTGTAGCAGTTGTCGAAGTCTGTTTCTCTGCCTCCTCAGCCCATATCCTCTCTTCAGCCCCCCCCTGGGACTCCCATTCCCACCACATCACTGAGATTATTCTTGCCAGAGTCACCAGTCACTTTCTTGTGGGCAAACCCAAATGTCATTGCCCTATTCTTACCTTCCTCGACTTTTCAGTGAACTTGGTTTATAATCATTGCTTCCTTCTGGAAACACCCTTCTCTTTGCTTCCCCAACATTCTGCTCTCCAGGTTCTCCTGCTGCCTCCCTACAGCCTTTGTGGGCTTGCTTCTCCCTGCCTTTTGCATGGTCTCTAAAGGTCGGGTCTCAGTCCTGGCCCTCTTCTCTTCTCTACCCTCTTTTGTTCTTTCTCATCCAGACGGATGGCATTAAATGTCCATTCTATTCAACAGCTCTGAATCTACATCTCTAGTGGGAAGACTCCCTCCAGACTCTTGCTCCTTTCCAGATGAAGAGCTACCAGCACGGCCAAAGGCAAATGCTTGATTTTCTCCCTTAAGCTGCTCCCCTAGCCTCCCATCTCAATACACAACATCACTATCCAATACACAACATCACTATCCACCCTGTGGTTCACACCAAGGACCTAGAGGATATTCTTGATTTTTTCATTTCCCACATCCAGACCATCAGTCAGGCCTCTCAGCTCCAATTCAGCAATTATCCATACTAGTCTACTTCTCTCAGCTTCTGCCTCTACCTCCCTAAGCCAGTCCATTGTTAACCTCTCACCTGTACCACTGCAATGCCCTACAGAGGGCTCCTGATTCCTCCCTTGCTCCCTCCATTCCATGCTTCACATAACTACAAATCAGATCAAGTCACTTTGCTGCTTAACAACACCCCCCTCCAACATGCTATCCCATAGCTCTTAGAATAAAAGCCACACTCCTTAACTTAGAGTTCAGTGGGCTGCCTGAACCAGCCTCTATTTCCATCTTTGACCTTGTCTTTCACTTAGGTTGAGCTGTTTCTGACTTGGGCTTTTGCATTAGTCATTTCCTTACACCTTTAGATGGTGGTCATTTGCTTGAGTGTCACATTCTCTGAGATGCCTTTCCTAGCCAACAAACTGAGTTGTACTTTGCATTATTCTAAATCTTTGCATATCACTTGTTGTCTTATCTGGCATTTCTGATGTTTATTTATCTGCTTACTTATTATCTGTATCTCCATTATTAAAATATAAGTTTCCAGAAGGCAGGGACCTTGTCTACTTCATTTACTGCTGTATCCTTAGTGTCTAGACTAGTGTCTGGCATATGGAAGGTGGATGCTCAGTGCATATTTGTTGGATGAATAAATTAATGCTTGATGATCTCAGGGAGTTGAGTTTGGAAATCTCTATTTAAAACACTTTGAGCAACTAAGACTGAGAACTACTATGCAAGTGATCTAGTATATTTTCTAGGTAGGATGAAGCAATAATTTCCATTTCTAAAGATTGTGGTGGGCAATGCTTACTCTAAAAGAATAAATCTCTAATAATAGAGTGTCAATTCCTATGATTTATATTTAAAAGACATGGGTCTAGGGATCTTTGCCTGTGTTCTTGTAGCACAGAAGACTGTTGTCTTTGCTTCCCCATGTTGCTGGTCCTGCAGTTAGCTCAACAGCTGAGAGATAAAGTGCCTTCTGTCTTCCTTGAAAGGAATCAATAGTAAGAATGAGTACTTGGCTCTCTCCAAAAGGTCAGCTTGACACCTGATTTCTCAGGCTACTCTCTTGATCCCTCCTCCCCATTAATGGGGTAGCCTTCTTTTGCCTGGCAGACAACATTATAAGAACAAATCTGTAATCTGATTCAGAGAAATATTATGGGGATTAAGAGGATATCTGAGGGTTCATTTGGTTTGGCCCCTTGTAGAATGGGACACAGGTCTACAGCAAAGGTGAGTCCGTACCCTACAAAGTGAAGGGTATAGGTAGAGGTGTGTGTAAATAATAAGGGACTCCACAAATAGGAGGGATTCTTTCTGCACATACACACGAAGCTGTGTATGAAGCCTGCATGCCTAACTGTGGGTATGCAGAGACATGAGCACATAAATGTTAGTGCAAGTATCTACCTGTGTGATACACACGTAAGTGCATTTGCATTTGTGCCAGACAATGCCTTGCCCTAGTTTGTAACCAAGTAACCCCATCACTGTAAGCAGTCATTTAGTTTTCCTCATCCATAGACTGGGACTCCTAACCAAGCCCCATGCATTTTACATTTGTTGCTGGGGATTAAATAAGGTCATGGAAGGAACATTCTTTTTTACTGGAAAGTTCCCAACATGGTACTTTATGTTGCAAATCTACTTGCATGTACTCTCAGCACACACACTCATGCCTAGAATTGCACGCCGTCATCACTGTCCTGCCAGCAATCTTTCAGTACAGGCATGCCTCACTTTAAGAACACCTGATATACAAAACCAAAAGTCCTGAGCACAGGTGAAAAAATTAACCTGCAGGGCAATGTTACCAAGGAACAGCTGGGATCCAGTGGTTTGGGAAACATCTGGATCCGCAGATCCAGCACCCCACCCCCGTGCCTGTACCTACCACCTCTCACAAAGCCATGGGGAGGAGGCAGATTACCTTTTTTTTTTTTTTTTAAATGAATAGGAGGGGTTGTGGGCACCTAGCAGGCCCCATCTGTCCGCTGCTCCAATTCAATTTGATTCCCATTCACCGGCCTTTGTTTGCCTCCCTTTTTTTGATCAGCAATCTCATGGGGGGTGGGAGTACAAAGGCTTAATGTCTCCATGGCTCAGCCGAGGCCCGACGCCCTTCTTGTTCCCCACCCGCACTGCAGCCCCTGTTCCTGGGGGTGCATGTCCTTGGGCCATGGACTGGCTCCCTGTAGCTCAGACCTCAGACTCACAGGTGCCCAAGGGGTGGCAGCACAGATGCCAGTTTAGGCAGTCATGGGGCCTGGATGACGGCTGCTGCCAGGGTGGGATCAAACTGCACCTACCAGGGTGGGGGCCTGGCTCCTGGCGGGAGGCAGGGGGTGTTATGGACCAGGGAATTTAGCTGGCAGCCCAAGGGGCTTCTGGGTAGGTGTGAACTACCAACCTGGAGGTGCCCCTCACAAGCCATTCACCCCCTTTTAACCACGTAGCCACGGTTTTAAAAATCCCACATCCACAGTGCTAAGACCATTTTAGGATTTGCCCTTGACCTATAGTGGCCGGTTTTGTTGGTGTTTTTTTTTTTCTTTTATAAATTGCTATCCCCAATGTGAAGGAATCTAAGGAACTTTAGAGATGAAGGGTCTGTCCCATTTTACAGATGGCGCCACCCAAAGAGAAAAGAGCCTAGGCCTCTGGGTTGAAGGTTATGAAAGGATAAGGGGGCCATCCAGCTGCTCTCCAAGGACCCTAGTACTCTGCCCAGGGTTTGGAGGCAAAGCTGTGGGCTCTCTCATCCTCTGGAGAGCTACTCAGATATAAAATCAAATAACAGCAGTATGGATTAGCCCAGGGGCCTCCACTGCATGGGCCCAGCCAGTTACAGGTAATGAGCAGGTGAAGATTTTCTTCCTCTGATAACAGTGCCCTGTGACTGGCATTTTGGGGAGGGCCCATTCCTGTGACTCTGCATTTTGTTTAGCAGGCAACTTTAAATGGGTCACAATTGGCATGCGCTACAGCCAAACACTCTAGGCTGCTTGGTTGTCTAACCAAAAAGTAGGAGGAGGTAGAAAATTTGGGGGCCATAGCAGGTACAGGTAATGGGCTATAGAAAAGGAAAAGATTACTTCCAGATGATGGTGGCATGGAACGTTTGAAAAAGAAAGAGACTTCTGAGCTATGTTTAGGTGGAACAGATGGGCTGGGAGAAGGTCACGATAAACTTTTGTAGGGAGGTGAATCAGAGAAGAAGCTGGACAAAGTCTAGTATGTGCTGTGGACATTAGAAAGCTGATCACAGCAGCTGCCGAGGATGGGATAGGTGACCTGGGATGGGCCATAGCACCAGAAGATGCAGAGGTGCTCGCCTGAGGGTCACCAACACTGAGGTAGGGATATGCAAATAGTTTGCAACAGAGTCAAGGGTCCTATGCATTTCCCAAGAGTGTCCTCTGAACCCTGCCTGGGCTTGGAGGAGGCATGAAAAGGGTGTTCGCATCTCTAAGAGACAAGACTCAAAAACACTAACAGAAAATGTCATGAAATGAAGAATGGCCAGGTGCTGATCCCTATATAACCTAAGGGGCAAATGCATGGTCTAGACAACACTATAGAAATGCAGGGGGGAAATCTCTGTGGGTAGGTTAGCAGGACAGGGTTTATGGGCATGATGGGATTTGATTAATCCTTAAAGGATGTGCAGTAATTGGGTAGGTAGATGAGTGAATGACATATGTGCTTCTACTTAATTATTTATTCGTGTTCATTTGCTTTTTTATTTTCCAGAATTAAAAAAATACAGAAAAGTACAGAGAATAATATAACAGAGATTTGTGAGCCCACCACCCCAAAGTGGCAGTTATTAATAATGTGTCAAATAAAAGACATAATATCTTTGTGTTAAAAAAAGAAGTAATAGTTTGAGTAGAATTGACATTCCCTTTTGCCTCTCCCCAGTTCCTCTCTTGCCAATCCCACAACTAGGCTGCCACTGTCATGACTTTGATAAGTATCCTTCCAATAGATCTTAAATACTTTTACAAAACTTTGTGTAACATTAGTAGTGTTTTTGTGTATTTCTAAATGAATATAAGTGGTATCACACTGAACATATTTGGTGCATGTTTGTTTTTGTTTGTTTGTTTTGTACTGACTGATGTGTTGGTAGAACGGTGTTCTTTTTACCTGTAATATGGCATTCTATCACATAAATACTACAGTTTTTTCCTGCAATAGTACAATATCTTCTTCTACAGCACCTTCTTCTACAATAGTAAAATATCTTCTCCACTACTTCTTGCACACATGTATAAGAGCCTCAGAGGAATTCCCGAGTTCTAGGGAATGCCTAATTTTAGACTTAAAGTTCTACTCACATTACTCACTACAGTCTAAATCAGGTTTTTTTTTTTTTTTTAAATTGATGCTTAGGAAATGGATTATATTTGTGCTTCCATATACACCTTTGTTTACAAAGCAGATTACATGAAAACAGCCTACTTTATTCAGAGCCAGAAACATATCATGTTTTTGCTGAGTTGGTTTTAGTTTAGAACTGCAAACATACTTTCATTTACTAATGCTTAGGAGAATAATTTGGTTTTTTTTTTTTTTTTTTTAGACAGAGCCTCAAGCTGCCACCCTCGGGAGAGTGCCATGGTATCACAGCTCACAGGAACCTCAAACTCTTGGGCTTAAGCAATTCTCTTGCCTCAGCCTCCCAAGTATCTAGAACTACAGGTGCCCACCATAAAACCCAGCTATTTGTTGTTGTTGTTATTGTTGTTGCAGTTGCCATTGTTGTTTAGCAGGCCCGGGCTGGGTTTGAATCTCCATACTCGGTGTTTGTGGCCGGTGCCCTACTCACTGAGCTGCACAGGAGAATAATTTTAAATTGTTGGCCTTGAAGGAGGAAGATAAATGAATGGATAATTTCTGAATGGGAGACTTGTCCTTCTGAGCTATGCATGGCATCTGTCAATTGAACTTTGGTTATTGTGAACACATGCATGCCGCTGACCAACTTGCCTTTTTACTCTGGCCTTGGCGTATGTGTATTAAAATTTTCCCTGTGTCATTCTTATTGAATACCCATGTATTTAATACATAAGTACACACACAGAGAGACACATACACACCCTACACAAGTGTATCATTCTCTAATAGTGTAAGTAGGCACATAGCCAAAGCATCTCAGCAAGACCAGCTATAGCTCAGTCCTTATGGGCAAAATACATGCAGATAGTAGTTATTGTGCCAGCTTTATGTTTTTGTGAGTTTGGTGATGAGATCTCTCATGGTATCAGAGTACCCCTACTGAAATTCCTCCTCTGCTCTATCATCAGAACTATCATCAGAGAAGAAGCAAGATATTAAATTGTTACCTTCTTTCTGTCCCAGTATAAATTCAATTGTCATTTCTCTATAAAAAAGATAGTTTGCATAAAATGGGATATGGGGGTGATTATTTGAGCTGGAGCAATGGGCCAGGGAGAGCAGGTGGGAGGTAGCTCCAGAGCTGGGTAGTCCAGAGTTGGGTAGGCGAGGGCAGTGCAGGAGGCGCTTGGATAGGAATGCCTGGGTAAAGAAAAATGTCCTGTGGGCTTGCAGCAGAAGGGCAGTGCTTGGAGGCACCGGGAATGCTGACCTGCACCCCTCCACAGGGATGAGTGTAGACCACCACTCCACATAACTCCCGTGGATGAGCCCTGAATTCCTTTTCCTAAGTGAAGGAAAAAAAATACGCAGGCATAGTTGAAATCTCCATTACTCACAGTTCTCTGTGGTGCACACATAATTTTAAAACAATTAAAACAGCTGGGTAGAAACTTGAATAGCAGTAGAGGGCATGTAAGCGGTAAGATTGTTATTTAACTTCGAGAGTCATCTATCCTGTCAGAGGGAAGTCCTGCTCGCAATCGTACTTCCTGGCATCGGAGGCAGGTTCTTTTCTTTAGAAGTGTTTCCCCATCCATTATCTCAGTTGAACCTAACAATACCTGGGTGAAGTGAGTTAGAAAGATATCGAGGACCCATTTGGTGGGGGTTAAGTGGCATTGCTGAGGTCACATATTTTAGTAGTACATCCAGCCTAGAGTCTGGGCCTCTGGACTAGGACCTCAGGGACTCCTCTGCCACACACATGGACACACACACAGGCTCATGTGCACGCGCATACACATAATTTGAATTTTGTAGCATTTGCTCACAAGGTTTCTCTCCAAGTGGACTGCACAAGTCCTTGAGAGCAAGGGCTATTTTTTACACTTCTGTGAATGCTCTCTTTTTAAAAAATTGGTTACTTTTCAAGTTGAGCCCTTTCTTTCTCTTCCAAGGTTGCCAGGGTTCTTGTTCAATTCCAAACCTCTTCTGTCAGGAATGAAGGATGATTAGAATCAAAAGATTTTATCATACAAAGCCACCTAATTGTCACCCATCAGGCTGGTTTGGACCTCCAAAATTTGGCCTACATACTGTACCCTAATACAAACATCAGCGGTTTAGTTGCCATTTTCGGAACACCTATCACATGCCAGTCATTCTTCTGGGTGAGCTGCCCAGAAGATGGTTTGGCCCCCACCACAGTCCTGTGAGGTGTTGTTGTCCCGGAACAGGTTTGGAGGACTTGCTGCCAGCTTTCCCTGCCTCCCACCCTCTTCTCCTCTTCAGCACTGGCTTCCTTTCCCCTGCTCCAGGCTGTCCTGCCCTCTTCTCTTCTGCTGCACACACCCTAGCTTGCCAGGGTTTATATTTTGTCCTCTGAAATAAATATGAAATGAGAAAGCACTAAGACAATGCAACCAGCCAACCAGAACCAGGGGCCAAAGCCAGTGGCTGGAGAAACAGACAGAAACAGACAAACAACGGTCTGTACTTGGTGCAACAGTGTACCAAGTACCACTGGGAGACCAAGACAGGGCAGGATTGAACCATGGTGCTCTGGACACCCAGCGAAGCCAAGTCCCGGTGTCCTCATGGAGAAGGTCTGGAGAGGGCTCTGAGGACCAGAAGGATCCAGACAGAAGGAAGGAGAGTGCAGGAGGTTCTCAGGCTGCAGGGGGCCTCTCCTCATTTTCCTTTCTCAGCGTCTATGACTGAAACCCTCCAGACCTCCAGTCCTGCTTGGATCTGGGGGCAAAAGGCAGACTGTAGGCTCTCCAACCCCCCGGCCAGGCCTCTGTGTGCTAAGTTGCCTGGGATCCTCAGCCGGCAGAGGTGAGGAATTCAGCAAAAAGCCACTCTTATCCTGCTTCTTCCCTTTCCTTTCAATGCCTGGAAAGAGAAGGATGGGGGTGGGAGGGGGCACGGCGCCTTCCTGCAAAGCCCAGGTTGACTGGCTCAGAGAAGGATAAATGACTTTGGTCGCTGGCTGCCGGTGTTACACAACTTGTCTGTGTTGGCTTGAGACCTCGGTGATCCCCCTCTAATTGAAATCACTTTCCCCTGACCTCCTTACTAAGCCGGGAGCTTGTTGCTCTCTGCACCAACAAAGGGGCTGCAGAGGTTGCAGGAAATCCTGGCTGGGCACCTGAACTGCCCAGCTACATCCCTCTTCCCTTCCCCTTCCCGCCCACACCAGGGTGAGAGCCAGGAGGTCCCGGCTGGGTCACTGGCTGCTGGGAAAGCTGGCGGCAGGACTGGCACTGCCCCTAGGGGGCATTTTGGATCCTTTGTAGAGGGCCTGTTGACTGTCACTCCATTTGAGGGTGCTGCTACACGTTTGATGGGGATAAATTGGGGATGCTAGACATCCCGCCACATGTGGAACAAGCCCCCTTTGCCTAGCAAGACCCACTGGTCTGTAGAGATAAACAACCTTCTCTCAATTATCCAAGCCTGATTGTATCGCACATAAATCAAAGTATTTTTGTGCCTTTATAATATACACCAATGTTCCCAAGAAAACAACTATCACATAAATCAAGGAAAAAGGAACTCTTTCCAGTGTTCTACTCTTAAGGAGAGATGTTTACCATTTAGGGACATTAGGATACTTGAACGATGGCAACATGACACATCCCCATCTATCTATTAATGGACGGATCCATTGTGCTAGGGTGGGGGGAGTAATACCTTTTCTTTTTTCTGTCCTAAGGTTCATGGCAGATATCTCATACAAAAGACACAGTAACAAGAGAAATGCACAACACATTTATTCAATCAAAATTTTACATGACACGGGAGCTTTGGAAATTAAGACCCAAAGACCCAGGAAAAACTCTTATGTTTTTAACCTTAGGATCAATGAAAAATGCATAGTCATGTAGAGATGGGACTGGACAAAAAGGCAGTGTGAACCAATGGGAATAAACTGGGGGGCCTCGGCAAGGCCTCGTTTGTTCAGAGTTTTGGCCTCTGTGCAGCTTTCCTTTCCTCTGGGTTTGGGCTGGGCAGCTGTCATATGTGGGTCTTTGACCTACTTTCAGGGGAAATAGTGATTCCATTTACAGCCGGCTCTCACACAAAAGGTGTGAGGAGATCAGAAACTGTCTATTTTACTTCAGAGATTTTCTCAATTGCCAATGTGCTATATTATGGGGTATCATGTTCTGAGTTCAACATTATTTATCTATATCCATCTCTCTACATGTACTATGAATACATATACATACGCACATGTGGAAATATACACATATATGCAGATACATACACACTTAGATATATGCACACTAGTATGTATGTCCTAAATTCAAACTTACTATGAGGTGGTGCTAAACTCACTGTCTTCTAGTGGAAATATGCTGAATCTGCATAGAGAAATGCATATTATAAATTACTTTCATTTTATTTCTTTTCATAATTATACTAAGAAATTGTACTAATTTTTTGAAAGGGATTTGGGGTCTTTTGGAGTTGAGAGTCATGCTGTTACCTTCCTAGGTCTTAGTGTTCTAAAGAAAAAAGACATGTTAAAAATAGCAAAAATGTCACATAAAATAATATTCTGGTAGTTCAGACTAAGATGCAACAGCTGCAAGAAACCTTGCTGACTACAGGAGGCCTAGACTCCCAGTGTGGAGGGAGGGTGCCCTGGGAGGTGGGAAACCTCTCTGGGTGTGAGGGTGTAGCTCCCAAATCAGGTTGAAAAACTGAAGGCCACGGGCAGTCTTCCAAGTGTGTTGTATGCAATGCATGGAGATTTTTTCTCCCGCCTCTTTGGAAATTGTTGAACAGTCAAGAAAGAGAAGGGGGAAAGCTTCCTTAAGCACATATTGACCATTTATTGTATGCCAACACTGTCATTTGTGCTGCAAACCATTAACTGTTTTAATTCTTTGTTCAACCCAGTGAGGTAGGTATTATTACCCCTACTTCACAGGTGAAGAAACTGGAGGTCATGTAGTAAGCAAAATTTGATTCAAATCTATTTGTCTCCAAAGTCAATATGACATACTGGCCCTAAACACTTACCAGTGGGTTTGTTTTATTTTTACAGATTACTGGTTTAATTAAGGTGTTCTGTCTTAGCAAGTTTACTCTATGATATTCATCTGAGCTTAACTCCTAAATATATACGGCAACACAAATGGAAATTCAAATATAGAAATGAACCAATATGAAGACATTTATGTAATTTTGAAAGAAATAAATCAGTATCTGTACAACTTGAAACCACACTACATTCTTAGATGGGAAGACTTATATCATAAAAATTTCAGTTCTCTGCCAAATTACTATATAAATGTAACAAAATTCCAGAAGGAATTCAAATGGACTTTTATTGTATGAAATTATCTAAAAATTGATATGAAAAAAGAAATGTCTGAGGAAGTCCAAGTAAAATTTTTAAAGAATAGTTGGGAGAGGGTAACTGGATTTCTTGCAGATATAAAAATATAATATGTAAGGCATGGGATTAACACAGGAATAGAAAGGAAAACCCAACAACAAATCACAGCAAAAAAGGCCTTTTAAACAAATGGTACTGATAACTTATTTAGAAGAAAATGGAGTTGGATTCCTTGCCTCACATCAAATCTAAAAAAAATTCAACCAGATTAAAAGTTTAAATGTAAAATAAATAAACAAATAAATGTATTACAAGAAAATTCTTAAATATACATGTATGAAATTCACAGATAGATCGATCTCCCAAGCATCATGGTTGAAGGAAAGAAAAATTTTCTAGCAAGTCAGTAAACTTAGGAACTATAAAGAAAAAGAATTCAACTAGGTAAAAGGTAAAATGTTAGTATGGTGAAGGATGTCATTAACAAAGGCAAGTAATAGTTTGGCAAACATTTTCAATAAAGATGATTGATAAAATGTTATCTGAGATTTGCTAAAAATTGCTAGGAATGTAATAGGAAAATTTCAAATAAAAAACAGAAAAGCGGGCCAATTATATAAGGAAACAGACCAGAGAAGATAAATTAAAATGCCAACAAACCTATGAAAAGATAAAGACTTCTCTATTAGTCAGATAAATACAAATAAAAGTATCAATGAGGTACCCTTCTATTACAAAACTGGTGAAAATTGGAAAGAGTGATAACTCCCACCATTAGCAAAAATATGGGGAAAACTTTCTCTACATGATTAGAGAAAATGTGAGCCATTGTATGTTTTTAGAAGGTAACTGGGCAATGGTTATTAAAAGGTGACACACCCTTCAACCTAGCATCAAATTCCTGGAAATTTGTCCTTTCAAAAAAAAAGGACAAATTGAAGATGTTCATATTAGCATTGTTTGCAACTGCACAAACTTGGAAACAAAATTAATGCCCATCAATAGAGGAATCATTGAATAAATTATGAATGATTTATACTGTGGAATACTGCACAACTCTTAAAACTGTTGTATTTGTTATTATTTCCTGTTGACTTTGATAGATTATTATGATACATTTTTAACTAAGGAAGCAAAATGCTGAGGCAGGTATATACAGAGGATATAAGAAAAAAGAAGTATGCAGATTTTAAGAAAGGAAAAAACAGTATTCAATTTACAATACTCAAGTCACATTTGACTTCTGCAATTAACAAGAGGTGCTCAATATGACTTGTAGTCATCTTTCATTATCAGTATTTATTGAGTATTATACTTTTAATACTTTTTTCCCTTTCTTAAAATGTGTATACATGGTTGGCACCCTCTGCGTGCATGTGTGTGTGTGTGTATGATTTATTTTGTAATGATAATAATTTATAAAGTACAAACATATTTATGCATGTTAGCGACTATATAAGAATGAAGAATTTTATGCAAAGGTTCAACACAGGTTGATATGAGTAAACATGAGAGAAAAGTGATGAGGGTGAAAGGTAGTGGGCGTGTGTAGGTGGGTGTTTGTGTATGTGTGTACATACAGGGAATCAGAAAGATTTTTTTAAAAAGATAAAATGTCAACCTTGAATGATATGAACCAATTTACATAAAATTATATGGTATGTATATAATTAGACATGGAGAGAGAAGTATGAAAGAACATTCACAATATTAATGATGTATTCATGGGTTGAAAGTTGTAGAGTTGCCTATTCACCCCAAATTAATCTGTAGATTCAATACAAGTTAGTAAACATCTCAGGAGGTTTGTGTGTCCAAATACATGCACATGTGTGTATGTAAATTGGTTAAATTGATAAAGTAAGTCTGAAAAATTTACAAAAATGCACAAGGCAATAATGGCTAAGACATTCTTGACAAAGAAAACCAAGGGCATAGGGCAGTGATTTCAACTGGTGGGCCATGAGAGGATCTTAGGTTTGCTGCAAATATCTTTAAAGATCACCACTTAAATTATTTTTGAAAGAAATTCAAAGCACAATAAGTATATTCTTTTTTTTACTCCTTTTTCTGATCAACATAATTGAAGTGTGCTGTGAAAGTTTAACTGTATGTTCAAGTGGGCCATGAGATTAAAAAGGTTGAGAAACTCTGGTATAGGGAGGGGAAGGTGAGGAAGTGTCTTGCATGATCTAATATCAAGACTTAGGACTTACAAAGTTACAGAAACTAAAACAGCATCATACTGGTGCAAAAGAAAAGCAAATAGCCCAATAGAGTTGAATACAGTAGGACCAGAAACAGACATACACACAAATGGAAACTTTATTTATGATAAGGGTAAACTGAAAGAAGCAGGAAATGACATGTTTTCAATAAGCAATAGTATGCCTATAGGATATCTGAGTATAGAAAAATGAAGCCTGACTTTTGCCATACACAAATGTGAACTCCAAGTGGATTGAGGCTATGGATTGTGTCAATGTTAAAGGTAAATCAATAAGGAGGCAAGGCTAAGAGAGTGAGCTTCTAGAAGATAATATAGGAGAATTTTTTTTACAACCTTGGGTATAGAAAGATTTCTTAAATCTTATACAAAATTCACTAAGTGACAACACATTGATTTAAGGTCTGTCCCAAATCAGAAATTCTGAGGCTCCACGTCTTAGTGATATTGAGTAGATATTAGATTGTTAAAGCAGGTGCATTGGGCAATGCCAACATCTATTCAACTCCTATCATGTGACAGGTTCCAGGGTAGGCCCCAGGGATACAGCAGCAAATAAGATACAGAAGTTTTCTACCCACAGAGAGTTTATATTTTAGATGTAAGGAGGTGAGGTTATTGATGCAGGAGGTGAGGTTATTGACTGACATGGGATATTTGAGAGTTATCTTTTACCTACAAAGAAATAGAATTGCTGGGTAGTGTTGAGTTGAAGTTTGTAATCATAAAATTTCAAGTAAATATTGTAATAAACTTGGAGGTCACCAATTTCTCCTCTGAGAAATGGTGATAGTAAGCCTTCCTGATATCCTGTGATTTTATGAGAAAACCCTTGATCCTTTTTGGAAAATGCTTTCAGATCTGTGATCTTAGGATCTGTGGTGTCAATAAGTCTTGTAGCTAAGAAAGAGGGTGGCTGTCAGATCTAATCCAACTGGGAAAATGTCAGAGTAACCTAAGACTGTTGTGTGGAGTTTATCTGCCCATTCACCCCATCCATCTATCATGCATTCATTCATTCACCCACCCACCTGCCCATCCATCCATCTACCCACCTGTCCACTCACCTATCCATCTACCCATCTACCCAACAGCCTGCCCACTCACCCATCAATCCTCCCACTCCATTCAATAGGCCTCTTCTCAAACATGCATTAGGTACTAGAACAATATCATTCTTGTCATTTGGTGATTATTTGGCAATTCAGTGAATAAATTTGTTCAACAAGTGTTTGTTGAGCATCAACTATTTTGAACTCTATGCTGAGGATTGTGCAGAACATAAGAATGCAAAAGGAATTTTCTGTGCACTCAAGAAGTTTTCTATGCAGATGGGAAGGCTATTCAGTGTCACATTGTAATAATTTAGTATGGAAAGCAAGTGCTAAATCCTGGTGCAGAGGGCAGGAGCCCTGGGAGGGGCTCTGAGGAGGAAACGCTGTTTATACAAGCACAGCTCTGGCAGGGAGGCAGCATTTGAGCCAGACCTGATTATCTCAGCTTTGGATGGGGGGTGGAAAAGACCTCAAACTTGAAGAAATAGTGCAGTATTAGAGTGCAATCATAAACATAAAACATTAACATGTAATTCCCTTATGCTTTTGAAAAATTACTTCATAAACGCAAAGTAAAATATTTTTCCCTTTTTATTACCTGACAATTACATATTAAGAATTTCTTTTTATGTTTAAAAACATATGCAAGCCGGGGAAGGCAGACGCCAAAATGTAATTGCTTTCCTTCTATAAGAATCAGATGTCATTTTCTTCCATCTCAACTCTGAAAAGAGATAGGAAAAAGCAAATTGTTGTATACATTAAATTTGGAAACATCTGATAGCTTTCCTCAATTAAACTATTTAAATGGAAAAAGATTGCTGTACAGCTCTATCATATCCCACTGAATAAAACTTCATCTGAGGCAAATTGGCAGTGGCAGGTACCAAATGCATCGGCCATAATGAGATTGGACAACCCAGTGGAGGTCATTGGTAATTGTTATTATATGCAATATTGCACTGTCAGAAAAAGAAAACCAACTACTTGGTAGCAGGCAGAGCCACTGCTGGGAATCACATAGGGTGGGAGTGCTTGTGGCCCCCCGAGCCAAGGGTGTCAGAAGAGCTGGAGCCCTCAGAATCTTGAACTTACTCTTCAAAATGCCTCCTTTGTAGCTGGCTGTGCACCTCAGCCTGTGAGGGGAAACCGCAGTACAACCTATCAGCAGAGATCTGCTTACTAGCCAGCTGAGAGCAAGGTCTTAGAGGGCAGCAAGGAGGCAGAGGACAGGGCAAGGGAGGGAGAAGCGAGGTGTTACAGAACCCTGAGATGGCAAGTGGGACAAAAATGTGTATTTGTTTTGGTTTTGCTCTGAGCTGACCCTGACTCAAGTTATTGGAAGTTTATTTTGTTATTCCATCAACTTTCTAGATGTGCAAGGGAGAAAAAAAAGAGTATTTGTGTGCTCTGCAGGGTTTCAGGTCTCCTCCTCAAAGTCAAACTTGAGGAAGAAGGGTAGGAGTTGGTGTGGCTATCTGGGAGCTAAGCACCTGTCTTTGGAGACCTGGACCCTGGGCCCTGTGCTAGAATAGTCCAGATTAAGAGGAGACCAATCAGTGGCTGCCCAGTTCCATGCAGGTGACAGCCATATGCCTACTGGTCTGTTGGATACACAGAAGTATATTTGACGACCACTAAGCCAGTTCCCAGGCAGCCTCACATCTGCCCTCCTGCAGGGTACATCAGAGCTCATCACGTGTCCTGTCTCCTAGATTCCATCATGAGGTCACTTTGAAACAAGATGTGACTATTTATATGGGCCAACAACCTCAAAATGACTGTGACACTGCCTGAGGGCTTCCTCTCTGCTGCTCAGGGTTCTAGCGTACTTGAGAACTGCATTTACTTGGTTAAAGAAGGCATGGCCCAATGGGGGAAGACCACACAGGGCCCAGGCTTCTGCCACCATGAAGCTCACTGGCTGCACTCAGAGTAAATCCAGCCAAAGCAACGCCAAGGCAGAACTGCCTCCTGCTTGTTGACGCTGACTATGTCTCAGTCATTTCAGGCTGTGGTAATGAAGCACCAGAGACTGGGCAGCTGAAACAGCAAACCTTTATTTCGCACAATTTTGGAGGCTAGAAGTCTAAGATCAAGGTGCCCAGAGATTCAGTGTCTGGTGAGGGCTGTCTTCTTGAATTTTTTTTTTAACAGACAGTCCCTTTCTCACTGTATTTCTACATGGGAAAGAGATAGACAGAGACAAAGAAAGAGTGAGTTTGAGTTCTGGTCTCTTTCTTTTCTTATGAGAGACTAATCCCATCATGAGACTTCACCCTCATGACCTCATTTAAACCTAACCACCTCCCAAAAGCCCCATCCCCAAATGCCATCACATTGTGCATTAGGGCTTCAACATATGACTGTTGGGGAGATATAAACATTTCGTCTATAGAAGTGTCCATCCCAATTTTGTCCAAAGAAAGCAACAGGTAGTAAATAACCCTGTTGGAAAAAAGAAAAATAAACTTAAAACCAACGAGGAAATCTGGTTTCAGGATGGTGTCCTAATCCACCCTGGAGAACACCAGGTGAGATTCTCTGGTGTCATCTGGTCTTGAAACCCATTCCAGGTGGAGCCACCTCCAGGACACATCTTCTGCCATCTGGCTGTGCTAAAAAATTTCCCGGAGAACTTTGGGCAAAATTCACGGATTTCCAGGATCCCACTTTTTGCCTATTAACTTAGATATCTGGGGTGGAGTTCAGAGAGTTGTAATTTTGCCAAATTTTCTGGAGAATCTCAATCAGGTCCTCTAAGGACAAGATCTATAGATGGGAAACACTGTATCCCTGACATGCTTTGCTGGATGAATTCCTTACAAGGGAGCTCACATCCTATAAGGCAGCATGTTCTGTTGTATGTCATGCTTAATTGCCATGAAGTTCTTCATGTTGAGTAGTATCTGATCCTGGGCCAATTCTATCCGAAGTTTTTGATCAGAAAGGATGTGTGTGTTTAATCACTCAATCACTTTCTCCAAGTGACTACTCAGTAACATATCTCAGCAGAAAACGTTCACTTCCATTGGCTGATGGCCCAGTGTAAGGTCTGAGTGTGTCCTGAGGCAGGCATTGCACTCATGCACATTCATTTGGATGAAAAGTCTCCATTCATTCATTCTCATCGAGCACCTATTCCCTGAACTAAGAACTGGCGATTAACAGAAGAATCAGAGCACAGATTCTGCCCTGGTGGGACTGACAGTCCAGGAGAGAAGCCACACACTACTGTAACTCCTGCCCACCCATCCACATGACTGTAACTCCTGCCCAGCCATCCACATGAGTGTAAAGGACCATGGAGAAAGTTCAGAGGCTGGGAGTTAATCAGGGATGGCTTTCCAGAAGAAGTGATGGCTTGATGGCTACATATGAGTTGGATATAGGAGGTGATGTTACAGGTGGGGAGCAGGTGAAGCAGGGGCATCTTTTAAAAGAGCAAGGAGCACAGCGGGCAGCACAGATAGCCAGAGAGGAGGGTCCTCGCGCGCTTAGGTTTAGTCCTCTTGGTGAGGAAAGTCCTCTGACCTTAGCATCGAGTCCTAGATGTTAAGGCTGAGGAACTGCACTGGTGCAGCATCTGACATATCGCTATCTCCATTCTAAAGTCAGTTTAAGCCTAATGGAGTCATTGCCGAGATGTACTACTCAATGGGCAGGGCCTACTCCAGCTGCCCCAGCATACGGCTCCCTTTCCCCTCCAGTTGGCAAAAGTTTTTTCTCCCTTTGCCCTTCCTCTCTCCATCATTCACTCTCACACCTGAGAATATTTCTCCTCAGTAATGGGCCTGCCTCATTAGTCCTACCTAATGTTCATCCAGTGTGGAACCTAAGGGTTCCTCTAGACCAGGCCCACACATAGCTATTTGTGCAAAAGCCTGAGCCTTGTGATTCCTGTTGCCTTGAGTCAGACAGTCACGCAGCCAGTACCCTGGTGTCTACTGGGTTGCCGGCAATCAACAGGTCCAAGTACTTGCTTGCAATGATTGATAATAGGAAGAAGGAATTTTCTGGAAAGGTAACAGGTAGTTCACAGAGCTCAAGAGGAAGAGAAATGGCGAGGGCTCAAAGGGAGACATAGAACAGGGTAAGCCAGCAGAACAGTCTGCTTGAGACCCTGTGGCCAGTGTTGTTACCGCTGCCCACTGCTGAATGCTTGGCTCTGCTGAGCCCTCTGTCCAGAAAGAACAACCCATGACTATCTAGCACCCTTGGGTTACTTCCTCTAGAACCCAAATCTTGGCTCGAGGAGACATCGGACTGACCAGGTGAAGGCCACACCTCCTCCCAGAGCTCCCCGAGGAGCAAAGCAGGAGGCAAAGGAGTCACATCCACAGAGTTAGCTGACTGCCTAGGAGAGCACCCGAGACAAGGGCCCATGTGTGTTGGGGTGACTGGAGCAGGGCATTCCCATCAATTCAAGAAAGCTCAGCAATGACGTCCTGAGCTCAGGCTGAAGACGGTGGGCATCGTTGAGAAAGATCAAGGGAAAAGATGCTTACCCCCTGCTTCCAGTGGCTTGAGGAAAAGATTCAACTGTATAAAGGACAATACTATTATACATGGCCACCATTATCTGCCAAGGAGAGAGGACACTGCATAAGGAAAAGTCCTTGAGTTTTGATAAGTGTCTTCATGCATTTGTATGTGCATACTAGGTTTGGGACTAGAGAAATACAAATGCTGGAGGAAGAGGACTTTGGAAGGTATAGGGACAAGGTTCTTGGCCCCCTAAATATTTACTGAAAAATCACTGACATGAGGTAGATTGAGTAATAGGAGAACAGACATACAAATTTATTTAATGCATATATATACAGATTTACATATATGTAGGGATCTTTGGAAAGAAGACCCAAAGAAATAGGGGAAATTGTCCATATTTATGCTTAGGTTCAACAAAGTGTGGACAGCTGTGTAGAAATATGATTAGACCAAAGAGGTATGATCTAATGCTAACAGCCTGAGTGGGGAAACCCGGCAAGGCCTGTCTGTCTAGATTCTTCTGGGCCTCTCTGGGCAGCATTTCTTCCTTCTGGGTGTGGGGCAGGGCCCTCTCTGGAATGGAGGTCTTATGACCTACTGTCAGACAAGGTAGGTCAGATAATTTCTTTATGGCCAGTTTTTACATAGAACAATTTTAGAGTTTGTGGCAGGCTTTAGTTGGAAAAGGGTTCTGTAACCCACCTTGGGGAAAAGGGATTCTAATATCAAAGGCTAGTCTCAGGGAAGAATGGGACCGAGAAGCAGGAGGGCAGGAGAAGGAAGGTCAGGGAAAAACTTTTGCTACTGTAGCTTCATTTGTGGGGAACTATGGGGGAGTTGGAGAAGAGTAGGGGTGGGAAGGACCAGAGATAACACTTAAGGAAGCCTGTGACAACTCCTTCTGAGGCAGAGGGGGTAAAAATGGAGAGTTGGCTGCAAGGTGGCCATACCCAGCCTGGCTCTGTCTCTCCAAACCTGCAGTGTAGCTGCCACACGGATGCCCTATAAGGTGGGCTATTATTTTGGGGTCTGTCTTGTGTAGTCATCTGCAAATTGAGAAAGGTGCTGCATCTCCCATCTGGTTATTGGAACAGCTCCCTGGGAAGGTGAGATAATTTAGACAATGAGCTAATTCAGGGGCAGGAAATGAGAGTCCCAGAGGCCTGTGGTACAGTATGTGCTCCCGCAGGGTAGAGGCAGGGCCAACTGCTAGAGAGCTTCCAGCCCTGGGAGAACCCTCCCCACATCCCAGGTGACAGATGAGTAGGCTGAAGAGGGGAGAGCTTGCAGAGCAGAGGGGCCACCTGCTAAGATGGAAGGGCAGTGTGGACATGGACTGCCCTGGCTGTGACTAGGCCCCAGGTATGGAAGTGGTAACTAGAAAGGGTGAATGTTTCAGAGCCAGAGTCACTGAAGGGTGGGCTAAGGTTTCTAAACACTTTTTCTTAAAAGAAAAAGATAGGATTTCACTCTGTCCTTCAGACCAGAGTGTAGGGGTGCTATCATAGCACACTGCAGCCTTAAACTCCTGGGCTCAAGCCATCCTCCTACCTCAGCTTCCCAAAGTGCTGGAATGACAGGCACAAACCACCACCTGGCTAAACACCCGTTTAGGCAACTGGTTTCATGTTCCCTCTGTTAAAAGATGAACTTAGGTCCAGGCAGCACCTGTAGCTGAGTGGGTAGGGCAGCGCCCCATACACCAAAGGTGGTGGGTTCAAACCCGACCCTGGCCAAACTGCAACAAAAAAATAGCTGGGTGTTGGGATGGTGCCTGTGGCTCAGTGAGTAGGGCGCCGGCCCCATATGCCGAGGGTGGCAGGTTCAAGCCCAGCCCCAGCCAAACTGCAACAGAAAAATAGCCAGGCATTGTGGTGGGTGCCTGTAGTCTAAGCTACTTGGGAGGCTGAAGCAAGAGAATCACCTAAGCCCAAGAGCGGGAGGTTGCTGTGAGCTGTTATGTGCCACGGAACTCCATTTTTTTTTTTACTGTCTCTCTAAAAAAAAAAAAAAAAAAAATAGCCAGATGTTCTGGTGGGCATCTGTACTCAGGAGGCTGAGGCAAAAGAATGGCCTAAACTCAGGGGTTGAAGGGCATCTGCACTCAGGAGGCTGAGGCAAAAGAATGGCCTAAACTCAGGAGTTGAAGGTTGTTGTGAGCTGTGACAACACAGCACTCAACTGAGTGCAATAAAGTGAGACTCTGTCTCCAAGGACAAAAAAAAAAAGAAGAGAAAGAAGATAAACTTAGGCCCATGGAAATTCTAATAAGTTTATTTGAACAGGCAGTGATTCATGAATTGAGCAATGCCAGACTGCAAGCTATTGGGCTCGTATTAAGGGGGTACAAGAGGAAGTTTTTATAAGGTGTTAGAGGAAGCAAGAAAAATAAAATACACTTGATGTGTTAAAGCAGAAAAGTTTCTACTTAGAGGTTAGTTGGCCATTTCTGATTGGTTAAGCTTAAATTTTCTTTACATTGAGTTGGGCTTTGTTTTGCTTCCATAGGAACTTGAGGCACTGGAGTGTTCTCAGCCTAACACCTCTATTCATTTTTTAAAATATCTACTTAGCCAAAAACCCTACACTACTCTTTGTCTTAGCTGTAAGTAATAATAACACAAGCAAAATTTTCAATAACACTTCCTATGTGCCAGGCACCATTCAAAGCACTTCACATATATGAATGCACAATATATCCCTTTGAAGAGGATTCTATTATAATCTTCATTTTGCAGATATGGAAACTGAGACCTAGTGAGGGTCTTTATTCTGATCTTCCCTGGCAAGTGTGGGATCTCTGTTATAGTACTTTGCTACTTTTTTGTGTGTGCATGCATTGTGCTGCATTAGGGTATATCTGTGATACTCAGCAGAGTGTACCATTGTTGTATGTAGAGGATACATACATACATGCAGTTACTGTTCATGCCTCATCTCCCTCTTCAAGGGGAAAACATTGTTTTTCATTCTTGCACCCCTAAACATCTTGCACAGTGCTTAGAGTCTATAGTAGAAGGTGTCCAGTGAATTTCTGTTAGAATGGTGGACTAAC
>CAUYON010148135.1:0-53507 GCA_963573935.1 Arctocebus calabarensis | reverse complement strand
CCATCTGTCACCCTGGATAGAGTGCTGTGGCATCACAGCTCACAGCAACCTCCAATTTTTGGGCTCAAGTGAGTCTCCTGCCTCCGCCTCCCAAGTAGCTGTGACCACAGGCTCCTGCCACAGCACTTTTTTTTTTTTTTTTTTTAGAAATAGCCACAAGCTGTCACCCTAGATATAGTGTTGTGGCATAACAGCTCACAGCAACAACCAATTCCTGAGCTAAAGTGAGACTCTAGCCTCTGCCTCCCAAGTAGCTTGGACTATAGGCACCCGCCACAATGCCCGGCCATTTTTTGGTTGCAGCCGTCATTGTTGTTTGGCGGGCCCGGGCTGGATTCAAACCCACCAGCTCAGGTGTACGTGGCTGGCGCCTTAGTCCGTTGAGCAACAGGTGCCGAACTAAAAAATCTTTTTACTGCAAAGACATTTGTACCAGAATGTTTATTGTGGCTCATTTCACAATTGCCAAGTCATGGAAGCAACCTAAGTGCTCAACAACCCATGAATGGAACAACTAACTGTGGTATATGTATACCATGGAATACTATTCAGCCATTAAAAAAAGATGGAGACATTACAGCTTTTACATTTACCTGGATGGAGTTGAAATGCATTCTTCTTAGTAAAGTATCACAAGAATGGAAAAATAAATATCCAATGTACTCCATACTAATATGAAATCAATATATAAACAATTACATGCTCATAAGAACAATTATACACTAATATAGTCTAATTCAGTAGAGGGAAGGCGAAGGGAAGGGGGAAAGACCATTGGCAGAAAGAGGGAGGGCATGAGGTGGGATCTCACCTAATGTGCACATTGTGAGGGTGTATAACACACCCCCTGGGTGAGGGGCTCTTTAACAAATGGAACTTTACTATGGAAGTGAGAACGTGACTTAAAATTTGTATCCTCATATTAATTTGAAACAAAAAATAAATTATATATATATATGTGTATATATGTATATATAATTATATAACATACATATTAATTAATATATATTACATAAATTATATAAATATTTATACATATATATGTAAGAACAGATAAAAGGCTGGAGCTCAGTTACTAGGGCGCTGGCCACATACACCAGGGCTGGTGGGTTTAAACCTGACCCGGGCCTGCCAAACAGCAATGACAACTACAACAACAACAACAAAATAACCAGGCATTGTGGCAGGTGCCTGTAGTCCCAGCTACTTGGGAGGCTGAGGCAAGAGAATTATTTAAACCCAAGAGTTGGAGGTTGCTGTGAGCTGTGATGCCACAGCACTCTACCGAGGGTGACATGATGAGACTCTTGTCTCAAAAAAAAAAATACAAAACAAAACAAAGAAACAAACAAAAATACTAGGGGACAGGTTTTGTGGGAAGAATGACAGAGATAAGGTTGTAGAAGATGGGAAGCTGCAGCAGCCAAGAGAGCTGAGAGCATCCACTTCCTCTGGGTTGTCAAGAGTCAGACAGGACAAGGCTGTAGCAGAGTGGTGAAAGTTCAGAACAGCCTCTGTGGGACTGGACAAGGGAGCTGACCAGATACAGGTGCAGCATTGACTGAGTGCCATAGTCTTCAGTGCACTACTTATGCAGTTGTGTAGTGCTCAGCAGTCTGGGTGTAGGAAATAGAAATGTGAAGATTAACTCAATCTATGGATTTTCTGAACATTTCATTCCCTGCAACATAAGTTCCTCCTTTTTAATTCATCTTATTATATGGTAGGGTAGAGGCTATTACTTGAACTATTCCTTCTATCTTTTAGCTGGGAATATGGCTTCCTGAGTAAAGATTACATTCCAGGATGGGTGCAGTGGCTCACACCTATAACCCCAGAACTCTGGGAGGCCAAGGCAGGTGGATTGCTTGAACTCAGGTATTTGAGACAAACTTGAGCAAGAGCTGGTCTCTACCAAAAATAGAAAAACTAGTCAGGTAGTAGTGGGCACCTGTACTCACATCTGTTTGGGAGGCTGAGGCAAGAGGATTGCTCAAGCCCAAGAGTTTGAGCCTACTGTGAACTATGACAGCACAGCACTCTACCCAGGCCATGGCACTCTACTCAGGGTGACAAAATGAGACTGTCTCAAATTAAAAAAAAAAAAAAAATTACATTTCCAAGCCTATTTTCCAGCTAGATGTGGTCACATGACTAAGTTCAGAGTAATGGGAGATAGGTGGAAGTATTATAGTGGGTGGTGGTAAGTGTCCTTAGTCCTTAAAGGGGCAGGCATGGCCAGGCGCAGTGGCTCACACCTGTAATCCTAGCACTCTGGGAGGCTAAGGCAGCAGGATCACTTGAGCTCAGGAGTTGGAGACCAAACTGAGCAAGAACAAGATCCTTTCTCCATTAAAAACAGAAAAAATTAACTGGATGTTGTTGTGGGTACCTGTAGTCCCAGTTATTCAGGAGACTGAGACAGGAGGATTGCTTTGAGTCCAGGAGTTTGAGGTTGCTCTGAGTTAGGCTGACAGCATGGCATTCCAGCTTAGGGCAAAAGAGTGAGACTTTGTATCAAAATAAATAAATAACTAAAATAAATTGTCCAGCCTCACTGTCCTCTTGGAGAGACTCACTTACACTGACATTTTGTCAATTCCAGATGCCTATGTCTTCCTCACCTCCTTGTTTTAGCTTCCTCTAGATCTCTTTGAGCACCTACTTCATGGCTTGACCTGGAATAGACCTGCTTGTTAAAAATTTCTGATCAAGGCTTATCATATTCACTTTTGAGGCACATCTACTTATATTTTCCTTCTGATTGATTTTTTTTGGAGCTGGGTGCAGATACCTGTAATCCTAGTACTTTTGGTGGCTGAGGTAGGAGGATTGCTTGAGGCCAGGAGTTTGAAACCAGTCTGAGCAAGAATGAGACCCTGTCTCTACAAAAAAATAGGAAAAAAAAATTAGCTAGGCGTGGTGATCAAAGCCTGCTGGGAAGCTGAGTTGGGAGAATCACTTGAGCCCAGGAATTTGAAGTTGTAATGAGCTATGATGAGTCCACTGTCTGGGTGACAGAGTGAAACCTCATCTCTCTCTCACACACACACAAACACGTACACATACACAAGAAATTCAGTCAGTAAACAAGTTGCAGTGGAAATTCCTGAATTATTTTCTAATTGTTCTTAATATTGCATCACTGTCATAGTATTATTAATAACCATGTTATACATTTATTAATTAATTTATAGAACAATGATAGAATATCTTCTACGTGCTTTGAAATAATGGGAACCATGGAGACACAAAGACATAAGAGTTTCCCATCAATAATTTGACAATCCAATAGATGAGAGAAATCTCATCAGCAGTAACAAAAAATACTGAAAGCAGTAATAAAAATAATGAAAATAGAAGAGAGGCATCCACTTTTTGGACACTTTAGGAAATTCTATAATATTCAAAATTTTTTTAATTCACCACTGCAATTTATAAGAATAGAATATTAGGGCCAAGTACAGTGGCTCATGATTGTAATCCCAACACTCTGGGAGCTCCAGGCAGGAGGATCCCATGGACTCAGGAGTTCCAGACCAGCCTGAGCAAGATTGAGACCTCAGTCTCTACTAAAAATTGAAAAACTAGCCAGGCTTAGTAGTGGACAACTATAGTCCCAGCTACTTGGGAGGCTGAGGCAGGACGATGGTTTGAGTTCAGGAGTTTGAAGTTGCTGTGAGCTGTGACACTACAGCACTCTACCCAGGGTGAAGAGTGAGACTCTGTCTCAAAATAAAAACAAAAAAGAAGAAGAAGAAGAAGATGACACTGGAGAGGTGGGTAGGGGCCAAACTGCAAAGGCTCCTATAGACTACATTATGATTTTGGCTTATCTTAAGAGCAATAGGAAGCAAATGAGGTGGTTTAATTTAAAATAGATCCTTCTAGATGCTCGGTGAAGATTGGACACCTAACCTTAGCCCCAAGGCTGAGAAGCGGTTGAGTGAAGACTAGAATATAGGAATACAGCCACAGTGAGAGGCAGGGGACTGGTAGGCAGCTGTATCAGGACTCCAACTATAAGGTGGAGGTAGGAGACTGATGGGAGAGGTCTTTTAGAGGACTAGGTCATGGTTAGACCTGGCATGTGAGGAAGGAGCAGGTGTGAAGGTGGCACTGGAGATTCTGTTTTCCCAGTGGATGGTGATATTATTGGGAGCTATGAAGAAGATGGATCAGATTTAGAGATGAAGGTAAGAGAAAATGAATCTTTGGCTCAGCGCCTGTGGCTCAAGCAGCTGAGGCGCCAGCCATATACACCTGAGCTGGCGGGTTTGAATCCAGCCCAGCCGCCAAACAACAGTGACGACTACAACCAAAAAAAATAGCTGGGCGTTGTGGCAGGTGCCTGTAGTCCCAGCTACTTGGGAGGCGGAGGCAGAAGAATCGCTTGAGCCCAGGAGTTGGAGGTTGCTGTGAGCTGTGATGCTGCAGCACTCTTCACAGGGTGACAGCTTGAGGTGCTGTCTCAAAAAAAAAAAAAAGAAAGAAAGAAAGAAAGAAAGAAAATGAATCTTTATTGAGTCTAGTTTGGGATATGTTGACTTTGAGATGCCTTTGAAATGTCCAAGTGGCAATGCCATAAAAGGGGTTGGATAAACAGGTCTACATTTGCTTAGAAGTGAGAACCAGGTGGGAGATAAATATTTTTCAGTTATCTGTGGTTGGTTAGATCAGAAGCAATAGGTAGAGATGAGATTGGCCTGTGGGCTATATGCTGATTTTGTGAAGACTTATTTTGTATATCTGTGGCGTCAGATTTCATAAAAAGTATGTTTGGATTTTTTTTTGCTAATCGGTTTTCATTAGTGTTTGTGTCTTTAACATGTGGCCCAAGGCAACTCTTCTTCTTCCAACCTGCAGTGGAGAAAAAAAGAAAGAAAGAGAGAAAAAAACAGGCACACTGAGAGTGTAGAGAAGTAAAGCTTAGGCCCTGCCCAGTGGCTCATGCCTGTAATCCCACCACTCTGGGAGGCTAAGGTGGGTAGATTGCTTGAGCTCACAAGTTTGAGAGTTTGAGACTGGGCCTGAACAAGAACGAGACTCCCTTTCTGAAAAATAGGCAGGCATTGTGGCAGCCCATAGTCTCAGGAGGATTGCTTAAGCCCAAGAATTTGAGGTTGCTGTGAGCTATAACATCATGGCACTCTACTCGGGGCAAGAAAGTGAGACTTTGTCTCAAAAAATAAAAAATGACACTCAGAATCACCAGTGCTTCATGGCCAGGGAGGTAGTATGAGCCTATACAGGAAAGGGAGCCAGTTTGGGGGAGAAAAAAAGAAGAAAACTAGGAAACAGCAGAGACCTGAAAGCCAAACAGGAGAGTTTTTCAAAGAGTGTTCCACAATATCAGATGCTGCAGAGAGGCCAAAAGAGCCCAGGCCTGAAACTACCCATACAATTTAGAATGGCCATGACTGAAGCCCAATGGGCTTTGATGGAATGATGAGGGGAAAGCCAGACCAGAGGGAACTGAAGAGTGAATGAGAGGTAAGACACAGAAGGAGAGTATAGACAACTCTTTTGAAAAGTTTGCAGGAGGAGAGAGCTAGGGCAAAAGCTAGAGATGGGTACAGGATTGAGGGAAGTTGTTGTTTTTTTTTAATGGCAGATACACGAATAGTTAGAGCAAATAGGAAATCCACAAATAGCCTCAAATATGTATGTATACAGAAATATAGAAGATGATAATGGGGGCATCTCAAATCTTTGAGACTAAGATTTTTTTCAAATAAACGGTGTTAGGGGGCCTGAATAGCCATTCAGAGACTATAAAATTGGACCCCATCCCTCACATCTTTTCTTTTTCTTTTTGACATAGCGCATCAAGCTACAGCCCTAGGTAGGGTGCTGTGATGTCACAGCTCACAGCAACCTCCAACTCCTGGGCTTAAGCGATTCTCTTGCCTCCGCCTCCCAAGTAGCTGGGACTACAGGCACCTGCCACAATGCCCGGCTATTTTCTTGGTTGTAGTTGTCATTGTTTGGCAGGCCCAGGCCAGATTCGAACCTCCAATGCTGGAGGTGCCTTAGCTGCTTGAGCTACAGCTTTTCTAAGAATAAATTACAAATGGATTGGATATCTAACTAAAAATAAAAATAATACAAGTTCTAAATGAAATTATGTGTGAATTTTTTTATATCTTGCATACGGGGAAAGAAAATTCTGACTCAAAATCTAGAAGCAGTGAAAGAAAAGATAAACCAGATTATTTTAAAAAGAAGGCATTTTTGCAAGACAAGAAATAGGACAGGGAAGCAAACAAAAAAGCAGCTTACTGCGGCACCTGTGGAACAGTGAGTAGGGCATTGGCCCCATATACCTAGGGTGGTGGATTCAAACCCAGCTCTGGCCAAACTGCAACAACAGGAACAAAAAAATAGCCGGGCATTGTGGTGGGCGCCTGTAGTCCCAGCTACTGGGAGGCTCATTCAAGAGAATCGCCTAAGCCCAGGAGTTGGAGGTTGCTGTGAGCTGTGACCACACAGCACTCTACTGAGGGCAATAAAGGGAGACTCTGTCTCTATTAAAAAAAAAAAAAAGGGCTCGGCGCCTGTGACTCAACGGGCTAAGGCGCCAGCCACATATATTTGAGCTGACAGGTTCCAATCCAGCCCGGGCCTGCCAAACAACAATGACGGCTGCAACCAAAAACTGGCCGGGTGTTGTGGCAGGCACCTGTAGTTCCAGCTACTTGGGAGGCAGAGGCAGGAGACTTGCTTGAGCCCAGGAATTGGAGGTTGCTGTGAGCTGTGATGCCACAGCTCTCTATCCAGGGTGACAGCTTGAGACTTTGTCTCAAAAAAAAAAGCAGCATAAAAAAGGCAAAAGACAAATGATTTGAAGGAGGTATTTGCAACATTATAGTTTGGTAGATAAAGGGATCTAATAATCTGATTATCTGTCCATTGAACAAATTGAGGGGGGAAGCTGGCTGGAGAAAGAATGGAAGGGAAGAAGATCAATAAGATTCACAGTGTCCCAGAAGGACATAAAGGACTGTCATCAGCTTCTATGCTAAACAGAGGGAAGGAGGAGCAGGTGGTCCGGATCTGGGCCTGTCTGAATGTTTAATACCATCAGGAAGCAAGTCAGCAGCTGAGAAAGAGAGGAGGGACATTTGAAATCATCCTGGTAGCGGGAGGAGCTGCCTAGAGTCATGCAGCCAAAGACCAGATCCTGGCCAGTGAGCACTTTTGGGGAGGGTGGTTTACAAAGGAGTCATTGTGCCCTGTGAGTGACTTTTCCTTGGCAGTTGTTGAGAACTGAGTTATTTGGCTTTTTATTGTCTTCTCAGGGAAAGGAGTTCCTTATAATTTGACTCTGTCATCATGGGAATGTTTCCCCTACATTTTCACATCCAGGGGAAGGGATGAGATAAAGAGACAGGCAGCAAGAAGCTACAAGAGGCAGTTTAATTTATATTAAAAATAACTCATTTGGGCTCGGCGTCTGTGGCTCAAGCGGCTAACGTGCCAGCCACGTACACCTGAGCTGGCGGGTTCGAATCCAGCCTGGGCCCGCCAAACAACAATGACGGCTGCAACCAAAAAATAGTCAGGAGTTGTGGTGGGCACCTGTAGTCCCAGCTACTTGGGAGGTGGAGGCAGGAGACTCGCTTGAGCCCAGAATTGGAGGTTGCTGTGAGTTGTGATGCCACAGCACTCTATCCAGGGTGACAGCTTGAGGCTCTGTCTCAAAAAAAAAAAAAAAAAAAAAACCAGCTCATTTGGCTCGGCACTTGTAGCACAGTGGTTATGGCATGGGCCGCATGCACAGAGGGTGGAGGGTTCGAACTTATCCCAGGCCAGTTAAACAATGACAATTGTAACAAAAAATAGCCCAATGTTGTGGTGGGCGCCTGTAGTCCCAGCTCCTTGGGAGGCTGAGGCAAGAGAATCGCCTAAGCCCAAGAGCTGTAGGTTGCTGTGAGCTGTGATGCCACAACAATCTACTGAGGGTGACAAAGTGAAAAAAAAAAAAATCTTCACCTAATCTGACTAAAAAAAAAAAAAAAAATACACCTAATCCGAGCAGAATACTGACTCATTCTCCCTGGAAAAGATTAGCAAATACGTAACAACAATATAATTAAAAAAAAAAAAAAAAAAGCCAGTCTGCTGGAGGTCAGTCTCAGGTATCCTGCCTGGAAAGCTTCTGTCTGCATCTAAGCACTTTCAGAGCTCAGCTCCGGGGGTGGGGCCTCAAACCAGGAGAGTGAAATGATGCCATCGAGTCATTGCTGGGCTGAGATTGTTGGCTGTTTCCAGGTGGGGAGGGATGGCAGAGGGAACCCAAACAGAATTGAAATCTCCTTAGAGTTGGAAAATAGATTGTCAGCCTGGCCTTGTATATATGAGATATATTGACCGGAAGTTTTTGAGCCCTCAGAGTCACAGGACTGGTCCTAGACAAGACAGTCCACATCTCCCTCCCTAGGAGCCTCTTAATACACCCTGACTTTGGCAGGGGGTGGAGTGGGGGCTCCTAGACATCACTCCCAATAACCCAACTCTGGGCTCACAGTCTATATGCAGAGCTCATGTGAAAGTACAGCCTTTGCAATTTCAAGGGAGACTCGATACAATGAAAAGGAATGCATTTCTAATAGTAAAAACTTCAAGTACACAAAGTGACAAAGATGCTTTGGTGCAAGTTGTTTTATCTTGTTCTGTTCAAATTCCCTGATGGGTAGCCACACACTTCAGCCCACTGAGAGGCTGGCTGTACCCTTTGGAACTTCAGAGACATCTGGCTCACTGTCTTTCTAGGAAACTTCAGCTAACTGACTTCAGTTAGCTGTAAGCATTTACAGATAATGAGTATTTATAAGTGGATGTTTTTAGTGGACAGTAAGTGCTTCTCTCTTTCAGATGAAAGGGAAAGAGTAAGCTCAGGCATCCCTTTGTTTGTTTAATGAGACAAAGTCTCACTCTGTTGCCACATGCTAGAATATCCTAGCATCACAGCTCACAGCAACCTCAAATTCCTGGGCTTAAGTGATCTTCTTGCCTCAGTTTCCTGAGTGGCTGGGACTACAGGCATGTGCAACAATGCTCGGCTAATTTTTCTATCATTAGTAGAGACAGGGTCTCTCACTTGCTCAGGCTGGCCTACAACTTCTGAGCTCAAGCAATCCCCCACCTCAGCCTCCCAGAGTGCTAGGATTACAGGTGTGAACCACTACCAGGCCTGGACAGTCTTCTTGCTAGCAAAGGAAGAGTATATCCCATAGCGTGTCCCTGCCTTCAGGTACTTGACCAGATAGGTTTTGTTACCTCCTTTCTATAGAACAAGAACAATTAGAGTCCTGGGAACTGACTGCAGACAGAAGTTAGCACTTTGCCTGTCTCCTGAGTCTATGTGGCCACCCACAACAAAGGAGGAAGCCAATTTAAGATAATAAGCCCAAGGAAAGGAATGTCGTCCAGTTTCTATTTTGACATCAATCAGTTTGGAGCATTTGAGTTTCATGATTACACATTTCTCCTCATTTATGCTTTTATTAGTGATTTTCTTCTCCTGTCCTTTAAACAAGCCGCTTTAGTAACCAGACACTCTGACTCTGGAGTTATTATGGCACACACACGTGATATTTCTAAAACACAGAAAAAATTAGGGCCACAAATAAAGACTGCAGGAATGCCTGCAATATCTGTTTTAATTTTTTAAAATAATTCATCAGTTCAATGTGCTCTGCTTCAATTTTTTTATATTATTTGTATTTTTATTTTTAATGTTTGTTTGTTTATTTATTTATTTATTTATTTATTTTGAGACAGAGCCTCAAGCCCTGGGTAGTGTGCTGTGGCACACTCTCCAACTCCTGGGCTTCAGCGATTCTTTTGCCTCAGTCTCCCAAGTAGCTGGGACTACAGGCGCCTGCCACAATGCCTGGCTATTTTTCGGCTACAGGGTCATTGTTCTTTGGCAGGCCCGGGCTGGATTCGAACCAGCCAGCTCTGGTGTATGTGGCTGGCACCTTAGTTGCTTGAGCTACAAGTGCCAAGCCAATTTTTTTCTTTAATTAATACCTCCTTTTAAATTATGTTCTTAAAAAATTAAAATAAATAAATACTTTTCTAAGACTGGAGGGCAGGCACGGTGGCTCACGGCTATAATCCTAGCACTCTGGGAGACAGATACGGTTGGATTGCCCTAAGCATGAGTGAGATCCTGTCTCTAAAAAATATAGCCAGGTGTTGTGTGGGTGCCTGTAGTCCCAGTTACTTGGAAGACTGAGGCAAGAGAATTGCTTGATCCCAAGAGTTTGAGGTTATGAGCTGTGATGCCACAGCACTCTACTGAGGGCAACAACAACAACAACAAAAGTAATATGTTCTTGTTGTAAAAGAAAAAATCCACACATAACAAACATTATAGAGGTTTATCAAGTAACAAGTATCCGCTTCTGAACCCGCCCCACCCAATCCTGCTTTCCCCACCATCCACAGACCACAGTCCTTCCATGCACCTTCATGCAAATGTCATGGGACTTTGCTTGTCCCATCTAACAAGATAACCAAAACATCTTTCCACAGTACCTCCTAAGGAGCCACC
This sequence comes from Arctocebus calabarensis, assembly GCA_963573935.1. Classification (NCBI taxonomy): domain Eukaryota; kingdom Metazoa; phylum Chordata; class Mammalia; order Primates; family Lorisidae; genus Arctocebus; species Arctocebus calabarensis. The sequence continues at coordinate 42,943 of CAUYON010148135.1, read as the reverse complement.
TCTTTACATAAAGTGGAGATTACCTCCTTGTCTGATTTGATATGGCTCCAGAGTATGTTTAGGGCACATTGACATTTCTATGTAGTCAAATCTTCACTCTGTTTTTGCACTTAGTGGGTTTTGTATGTTTTCAAAGACCTTTCCAGTTGTTAAGATTTAGAAATATGGCTCGACACCTGAGGCTCAGCGGGCTAAGGCGCCAGCCACGTACACCTGAGCTGGCAGGTTCGAATCCAGCCCCGGGCCCCCCAAACAACAATGATGGCTGCAACCAAAAAATGGCTGGGCATTGTGGTGGGCACCTGTAGTCCCAGCTACTTGGGAGGCGGAAGCAAGAGACTGGCTTAAGCCCAGGAGTTGGAGGTTGCTGTGAGCTGTGATGCCATTGCACTCTATCCAGGGTGACAGCTTGAGGCTCTGTCTCAAAAAAAAAAACAAAAACACCTGCCCCTCATTCACTCTGCGGACACTCGCTGGGCACTGTGTTGGAAACCAGGACACCAGTGACTAAGCTGCGGCCCAGCCTCCAAGGAGCCCACAGTCAATCCCAATCCAGACTGAGTCCATGTTCCATGGGAGCTAGAGGAGGGACACTGGACCCAGCCCAGGGACACCAGGGAAGGACTCCTGGGGGTGGTGACGCCTCTCGAGGCTGGCCCCTGAAGGACCAACAGCAGTTTGTCAGGCAAGGACCCTGGATGAGGGTTTTCCATGTAGCAGGACCAGCACATAGGGATAAAGGAAGACATGAGTGTGGCTTGAAGTGAACTGCGGGTCATTTTTATACGGCTGGAGGCCATGACGGTGAGGGAGAGGCCAGGGGTGAAGTTAGGATGCCACGTTAATGACCTTAGACCTCTCACGCAGGCAGAGAGGAGGCAGATGGCAAATGGAACAAACATCTCCCTTATTTGTTAATTACAGGAGGAAAGGTCATTTCAGGGAAAAAATATTCTTAAGAAATCATAGTTGTTACTTTTATACAAGTATAAGGGGTACAAAAAACAGGTGTCAGTGATTACAAATAAAACTTCCACAAGCCTTTACTGGATTACAGCAACTAGTTTTCAAAGCACGGATTGCCACTGGGTACCACAAACCTTCAATGTGAACCTTCAGTATCCACCTAGTTATACACGAACTTCAAGATTGCAATGGTTTTCTGACTATACTTTTTTTGGGGGGCGGAGCACAGAATGACAAGGTCTCTCTCTGCTGCCTGGACTAGAGTTCAGTGGCATCATCACAGCTCACAGCAACCTCAAACTCCTGGGCTCCAGCAATCCCCCCGCCTTAGCCTCCCAAGTAGCAGAGACTTGTTGCTTGCCACAACACCCAGCTAATTTTTCTATTTCTAGCAGAGACAGGGTCTCGCTCTTGCTCAGGCTGGTCTCAAACTCTTGAGCTCAAGGGATCCTCCCGCCTCAGCCTCCCAGAGTGCTGGGATTACTGGCCTCCCCGTGCCCAGCCTTGACTATAAATTTTCTTTTCAAATGACAACTTGTTTTATCACTTAGGGTCCTTTCCACTGTACCAATTAGAGGGCTAAAGGTCATTTAGCTAAATTAAGCAGGAAGGGGAAGAAATTACTCTACCTAAGGGATCCGCGGTGTGAGGAAATCATCCCAATAGCGTGTTCTTTCGTCAATATATGAGCAATTGAGACCCTCGGCCCCCTCTGTGTCAGCCTTCGCTGGACCCTTGACATGATCAGAGCACCCAGGAAGAAGAGCCGCCAGAGGAAGTTTATGAAGAGTTAGAAACCACACTCAAAGAAGGTCATCATTATCCAAACCCGAAGGAGAGATTTATAAAGTATTAAAATACTTCCCACATCCCTAGAGACAAAGGGACAGTGAGACTGACCTCCGCAGGCCCCTTGTGGCTTTCAGACAGAACCAGAATAAACCATTTCCGGGTTAAATTTAGAAAAGGCACATCCTGTGTGAGAGACATGAGCTACTCTGCATACAGGGAGCAGAGGGCAAAGGCTGCCCCAGTCATCCTCGTGAGGCCCCAGGGGAGCCCTGGAGGGAGCTCGTGTCACCGGCTCCTTCTCAACAGCCGTAGGCTAAAGTCAAAGCCAAAAGCAACCACACCCTCTTTTCCTAACTAGAAAAATATTTCATTGTGTGCTCCATTTCCAAAGGAAAGGGCCTTTACTGTGCAGTCTGATGAAGAATAGGTAAACCCCCGTGCTGCTTACGGCAAAAGATGATACTTATTAAAGATGTTCAGTCGGGGCTCGGTGCCAGCCACGTACACCCGAGCTGGCAGGTTCGAATCCAGCCCGGGCCCGCCAAACAACAATGACGGCTGCAACCAAAAAAATGGCTGGGCGTTGTGGCGGGCGCCTGTAGTCCCAGCTACGTGGGAGGTGGAGGCAAGAGACTCGCTTAAGCCCAGGAATTGGAGGTTACTGTGAGCTGTGATGCCACAGCACTCTATCCAGAGTGACAGCTTGAGGCTCTGTCTAAAAAAAAAAAAGATGTTCGGTTGGGACTTTAACTCGAGGAAAGAAAGTAACACCCAGAATTCAGACTCATATGAAATAAGAAAAGGAATAGATACCCACTGCCACTTTCACTCACAAGGAAACCACCGACCCTACTACACTAAGGAGTTAACTGGAAGCTTCCTTCTCTCTTCAAAAAGAAAAAATTTATTCCTGGGGCTGGTGAACTTTCTTCTACAAAGATCACATTTGGGTTCAATGCTGTGCTTTTGCTTAGACTGTTTCTCACTGTGCCTAAAGCTTTCTTGGATGATTATCAGCTCCCAAAGCAACAGGAAATAGCAAACGATGACCTACTCCCCTTCTACTGGGTTTTGAAACCAAATTGTAGATGGTAGCAGCAACGTTTTTAACAGAGAGAGATAAGATGCAAAAAGGCATTTTGCAAGCTTCTGTTTATAAAACCAAAGCATGAAAACTAGCAGACATTATTTATATGGCCTATCGGCTTCCAGAGAAGGTCAATGTCTAGAGCCAGGTCAATTTCCTTCTACCTCGGCTCAGTTCCCACTGCAGCATGTCTAGTGGAAGCCACAAAGAAGGAAAAACATGCCCCAGGGGTTGTTCCACAGGCACAGGGACCCCTATAGAATATTACTCATTAGGGAAAAGCTACATCTAGTCCCAAGTACAAAGAAATACAAAGTGAACAGCCCCCCTATTTTAAAGATGTGTCTTTAATTTTAATATTTTGCAGAGGAAGCAAGATGACCTCACACAGCAAATGTCACCAGCATGACAATGTCTTTGGAATGAAAATATTATCCTCAAGTCAGCAGATGAGTCACTGACTTGAGCAACATGTAATACTTGACCTTTCTGATGCAGGGGAATTTTCATAGGTCCTTGAGTTTTCTTGTAATGGCGTTTAATCTACACAACACGTACTTATGAAAATAGTCTTGATTTGTTGAATGTAGGCATTAATTAATGCATTGAGTATCTGGCTTGCTTTGGCATTCTTCAGTTAAGGAATTGAGGTCAAATGTTGAAGGGCAGGCTGTGCCAAAGCTTTACACACTTGATCATAGTAACGCAACAAAAAAACTGAGAAACGTCAGTGAAAGCTCAGCCTGATTTGCTGTCCTGCTCTGGCATCTGAGCAAGAGTGCTAGGGGCAAGGTAGAGAAGAGAAACCACCCTCACCCCCCATGTTACAGGTTGTAATGGCAACCCTCTAACTCAACAACGGTCTTGAGAATAGGCTCAACTCTCAGGGTCAGTATTTGCCAATATGCTTGCAACCCTCCTAACTGTCTGATTCATCTGCCCGTGGCCTTTGAGAAACTCCTAATGGAGCACATCATGGGACAGACCCTCTGAGAATCAATTCTAGGCTTAGCAGCCAGAGGCAGAAATTAACACTGGATGGCTGAGACCTGCCTGCACAGCATAATGAGACCCTATCTCTACTAAATATTAAAAACTTCAGTGGGCATGGTGGCAGGTCCCTGTAGTCCCAGCTACTCAGGAGGCTGAGGCAGGAGGATTGCTTGAGTTCAAGGACTGCAGTGAGCTATGATCACGCCTCTGTCAGGGTGACAGAGTGAGATCTTGTCTCAAAAACAAACAAACCTGAAAAAAACAAACAAACAAACAAACAAACCTGGATGGTGGGTTTGGTCTTTATTGGCCACAGAAACTGACTTGATAAGCTTTCAGAGAGAGGTACGGGCCCTTGCCCTGCTTCCACTCTATTCCCCACAACAAATCTCACTAGGGTGTTCGTGATTTAATGGAGGAACTGGGAAGTCTGGCTCTTTGAGGCAGAGGACCCCACCCCTCTCAAGCCACCCTACACCGCAAACTCTACTTTCTGCCAAGAGCCACTTGGGCTGCCAGAAGCAAAACCAAAAAGGAAAAATGATATTTGCTTGCCTACCTTGTCGGACGATGGTGGTGGGCTCTCCGCCGTGTAGACTGGCCCTTCCGATGGAAGGCTCACTGATGTCTGTCCAGTAAACCATCTTGTCCACGCAGTCAAAGGCCAGGCCAATGATGACTTTCGCCTGGAAGTGAAGACCAGGGGTGAGAAGGGTCCAGCCACAAACATCGGAGGAACTGTTGTTAGTGACAATCCATTCACGTGTTGACCAGCACCCAGATATCTCTTTTAATGAGCAACTTCAAGCCTTTTGTCCATTTAAAATTATTGAATTTTGAGTTACTCATAGATGTCAGATAAAAATCTTGTCACATACATATATGTAGGAACGTACGTACATTTTTTCTCAGTATGTAGGTTGTTTTTTCTGAAATAGTCACAACAATCTTGAAAAAGAACAAATTTGGAGGACCCATACACCCTGCCTGATTTTAAGATTGACTATAAAATCAAGTTCATCTCCGGAAAGGCAATTGGGACACAGGCTACAACAGGTTTTTTTGTTTTGTTTTGTTTTGTTTTGTTTTTGTGGAGACAGAGTCTCACTCTATCGCACTCGGTCGAGTGCTGTGCAGTCACAGCTCACAGCAACCTCCAGCTCTTGGGCTCAAGCGATTCTCTTGCCTCAGCCTCCCGAGTAGCTGGGACTACAGGCGCCCGCCACAGCACCCGACTAATTTTTGATGCAGTTCGGCCGGGGTTGGGCTTGAACCCGCAGCCCTCGGTACATGGGGTCGGCGCCCTACTCGCTGAGCCACAGGCGCCGCCCCACAGGCTACAACAGGAATGAACCTTGAGTACATTATGCTGAGTGGAATAAGCCAATCACAAAAGGATAAACGCTGTGTAACTCTACTTATGCGAGGTACCCAGAGGAGTCACTTACAGAGAGACAGACAGGAGAATGGTGGTCGCCAGAGACAGGGTGGGATGGAGGGAGAGTAAGGCAGAAGCAGATGGAGGTGACAGCTAAGACCAGCACGAAGGTGCTTAAAACCACTGGAAAGAGGGGAAAGACTGAGTTCTCACCCTGCTGTTTCCACCTTCCCTTCCACCTACCCAGCGAAATCTCAGGTGACATTCAGCCTCTCCCCTGGGTCCTGGGGAAGAATGACTTTCATGGGAATTTAAGCCATTTCTACCAACTGACATGACAGCACATGTGGAGCACCCAGAGAGGACACACGATGACTTATGTCTTCAGCAAGGCAAGGGAGAACAGAATGGTCACTGTTGCACTTGCAAAGGTTTTTTTTGTGATTGGCTTCCCATAGGCCAATCACATTTTAGGTCAATAAACACCTCTGTGAAGGCTGGGTGCCCGTAGCTCAGTGAGTAAGGCTCCAGCCACATACCCGGGGCCTGCCAAGCAACAACTGCAACCAAAAAATGGCTGGACATTGTGGCAGGTGCCTGTGGTCCCAGCTACTTGGGAGGCTGAAGCAAGACAATCGCTTAAGCCCAAGAGTTTGAAGTTGCTGTGAGCTGTGACGCCACAGCACTCTACTGAGGGTGACATAGTGAGACTCTGTCTCAAAAAAAAAGGAAAACACCCCTGTGAAACCAACACCCCTATACAATAGACAGTTTCCATCTCAGGGTGCTGGCAGCCATCATGTATCCATTGGATACAGAACACAGAGTTGGATGTTTAACACGACAGGCCATGCTGAGGGCCGTGGGGAAAGACCCCGCAGGATGAAGAGGCAGAGGAGTGGAGGCTGTGCGCTGGACAGGGGTCAGCACAGGTGAGGGTTCCGCAGAAATCTGCATGAAGCCAGGCAGTGAACTGTGAGTGTCTTAGGGTGGCAGAACCCCTCAGGGGAAACCCAAGTGCAAAGGCCCTGAGTAGAAATGAGCTTGGCATGTTGGTGGAGGGCCGAACCTGGTGAGTGAGGTGAGAGTGGGGGGGACTGGGCGGAGCAGGTGTCCAGACCCTGTACGGCTCTGAGGACCCCAGGAAGGAGCAGCGTTTATTCTGGGTGAAGAACTCAGTTGAGGATTTTGTGCAGGGGGACAGATGTGAATCTGATTGAGATTGCCTTGCAGGCGGCTTTCGAAAAGCGTTTTATTTTGGATATTTTTTGGCTGATGTTCCCTGTCTGGTCTAAAAGAAGAGTGGATAGGGCAGCATGTGGCATCTGTGGAGACCAGTGCAGGACAGGACATAGGGAAAGCAGGAGAAACTGTGGGTAGAGAAAGGGGGGAGAGAGGAGAAGCCGGGGGCTGGGCCTGCGGCAGACAGCGTGGACCAAAACGTCTTTACCAGGAACTTTCCAGCAGACTCTGCACCCCCACTGTGGAGTGATAGGGCTTTCTGGGAACTTGCAAGAGCCCTGAGCCCGGCCCCCTGCCCTCCTGCCCTCCTTACAGGAGGCCCACCACCCCTCCCACTGCTTGGCAGCTCTGACCCAGCCCTGCAGCTGAAGCTCCCAGGGCCCAAGTGTGGTTTCTTGGCAGAGGTCAGGATCTCAGATAAAATACGGAATGGCATTTCAGTAGGATCCAAACGTCCCCAACTCACAAAATGCATCTTTGAAGCCCCTGGGTCAAAGTTTGTTACTGTCTCAGGGCAGATATGAGGATCTCCAGCTGAGTAACTGCTGAAAGATCTGAACGTCACCATGAATTTCACAGGAATGGAAAGGTGGGAGCCAGCAGTTACATGTGGGCGAGGTACCTCGGGGTCTCTGGAAGGCCTTCCCACACCCGCCCCGTCTCATCGTGACCCTCAAGGACAGCACAGACGGGCAGTGGTCCCATCCAGAGATGGTCAGCTAGGGCCGTGTGGAGTGAGTGGGCCTGGTTCTAGGGGCCTAGGGTCCTGCTCTGACTGTGTTCTGGTTTCTCGGGGTCACTGAAGCAGGCGCTGTCACCAGGCACTGTCACCAGGCGCTGTCACCAGGCGCAGGCAGTGGCACTCACCGGGAGGTGCAGGAACGCCTTGGCCCCCGTCTTCCTCAGGCTGCTTCCCTCCAGGGGCAGACGCTCAATCTTCCCAGTCTGGGCAAAGAGTAAGTGGGTCCCCGGGGGCAGGGGGATGACAGTGGGAGGCACTGAGGGTCCCTGGTGAATCGGAGGCACCACTGTACTCAGACCTGGGTGGCAGGAGAGGTCAGTGAGCGAGGCCTGTGTGCACCAGGAACACAGGGACACATGCGACACACGCTTACACACTCGCACCCACACCCCATGTACCAGGTCACATCACCTTCTCGGCACCACCAGCCGCACAGCCACACAATGACCATTTTATATCTGAAACCACCAGAAGCAAAAAGCCGTCAGTCAGCCAAAGGGCATTTGCAAGGAGGATAAAGCAGGCCTGCGTTTAGCATTAAAGGTCAAGTGAAAAAATGGCTTAGCTATTTTTCATAGAAATGACTTGGCTATTCATGGTCTGCTTTGGACACAGGGGCTAGAGCAGTGACCCAAACAGCAGCAGCAGCTGTGCAAGGAGCAGTGTAACAGCAGCAACCATGGAACGCTGCCCCCAGGGCTGGACGAACCTCTCAGAAGGAGCTGCCCTCTACCCCAGGCACGGTCTCTGTGACCCCTAAGTCCACGTGCCCCTTTTGGGCTTTCCAGAACAAAATGATGGTCATGGCGGGAGACCTGGGTGCTACCCCAGCCCCACGGCTCACTCTGTCCACGCAGGCCATGCACCTGCCTGACCGTCCTGTCCTGCTGTCTGAAGAGCTAGACTAGCTTGTTGTCGCCAAGGTCATTTTCAGGCATCTTTCTTGCCTCTTTTCTATTCCACCCACTGGGCGATGTAAATGACTCTGGCTGACCTCGTCTGTCTCTGATTCATCTGCTCCTTGGCTGGATCAAACCTAACGACTACAACAGCCTCATGCCCAACGGTGACATTTCTAACACCAAACCCCCTTCATGTGGGTGGCTGCTCGAAACCCCTCCAAACCCTTCCTGGGCTCCTGCTGCCCTCAGTGACCCACGTCCAGGCTGCTCACCAGCCTCACACACGGAACTCACCCCTGCAGTTTCCTTCCTACCCCCGCCCGCTCCAGCCTCTGTAACCAAACCCCATGCTGCTCATCGTGGGTTCTGCTTAGAAATGCGGCTCACCTGGTGTTGCTTCTGGACGGGTGTCCCCCTTAGGCGGCCGCCCCACCCTGCCAGGCCCGTCTCCCTCCCTACACCGCTCCCACCTGCTCACCCCTGCACCGGGGGCCCTGGGGCCTGGCACCGCGGCGGCTTTTCTCCGGTGTCCCCAGCACCCACCACAACCCCGGGCACCAGTTAATGTGGGCAGAGTGAATTAATGAAGTTTGCAAACCATCATTTTACCATTTCTTAGCAGCTTTAAGGAAATACCTGGTGGGGGACCCATCTGTGATCATTAGCTAAATTGAGAACCGACGTTCAAGGATGAGCTGTATAAGCTTTAGGTGACTTGTGACAATGACCGATTGCTACCTTTGTGCCAGAAGCAGGATTTTTGCAATGGGAAACCACACTCGGGTTTATCCGGCTCATCTCTCAGGTTGAGGCTGAGGGAGCTGAGTCTGGGGCGGGGCTCTGTCCAAAGTCACGCCGTGGGCGGGGCCACAGCCAGGACCCGCCCCCAGCACAGCGCCTCTGCACTGCCCCCAGCGGTGGCTGTAGGAACAGCTTGGGCAGATACCCTTCCCAGCCTGTTTGCTCCTTGGATTTGAAAATTGACCCATGCACCTAAAGGCTTAGGTCATCACTAAAGGAGGCAAAGAGGAGGACAGGTCGTACCGACAGGCCTCGCTCTGCAGAGGTCAGCAGGGGGCCCAGAACACACAGGCCCCCCGCTACCGTTACAGCAGCAGCACAGCAGGGAACTCGTGTGTGCATGCAACACACGTGTGCACAGACGAGGAGGAGAGGGGAGGCGACAGAGTGGGGAGGGACGCTGGGAAGGGGGGCAGGGAGGTGAGGAGGGGTGCAGAAGGGAGGGCGTCGGTGTGGAGCATTTCAGGTTTGGGGCGGGCGGGCGCAGAGCTCAGCTGGCCCAGCCCCAAGCCGTCCCTACTTACACGGGGGCCGCACCCCGGGCCGGGTCCTGGTGCCGGCCACCTCGCGGCCGTCGCGGTCCACGCACCAGCAGTAGCCGGTGCTGCCGTGGCACTGCGTGGGCACATAGTGTCCGTGCTCGTCACACTCGGGGACAAACAGCCCCGGGGGCCGGGGCCGCTGGACGTCTGCCACGCCTGCTGCCCCAAGAAGGTGTTCTCGCTCCAGCTGGCACCTGGTTTTCTCCGCCTCTGTCAGAGACAAGCAAAACGACAGCGTCTGAGCGCTGCCCCTTGGGGCTCGCGCGGGCTGCCTGTCCACCTCTGGGTTTTGTTCCCGTTATTCAAAATTGCAAACATCCCAATTACTGGATGGGTTTAATTGTCAATTAGACTACATTTAAATGTTTTTTCTTTTACTCCTAAGTACTTTTGTTTTTTTTTCTTTTTGAGACACAGTCTCACTATGCTACCCTGGGTAGAGTGCGGTGGCGTCACAGCTCACAGCAACCTCCAACTCTTGGACTTAAGTCAGTGGTTCTCAGCCTTCCTAATGCCTCGACCCCTTAACACAGTTCCTCATGTTGTGGTGACCCCAACCATAAAATTATTTTCGTTGCTACTTCATAGCTGTAATTTTGCTACTGTTATGAATCATAATGTAAACGTCTGATATGCAGGATGTATTTTCATTGTTACAAAGGGGTCGCAACCCACAGGTTGAGAACCTCTGGCTCAAGCGATTCTCTTGCCTCAGCCTCCCAAGTAGCTGGGACTACAGACACCTGCCACAACACCTGGCTATTTTTTTGTTGCAGTTATCATTGTTAAACTGTCCTGGGCTGGGTTTGAACCCGCCACCCTCTGTGATTGTGGCCTGCACCGTAACCACTGTGCTGTGGGCGCTGAGCCCTAAGTACTTTTTTTTTAATTTCTAAAAATTGAGACTGAAAGGTTGAAGCAAATTGATATAACATGAAATAACCATTTTAAGGTAAACAATTCAAAGGCATTCAGGACATTCATAATGTTGGGTGACCACCAGTTCTATCTAGTTCCAACACATTTTCATTTCAAAAAGGAACCGCCCCCCCCACCATGTGCATTGAGCGGTTGCCCTTGTCCACCCTGTTCCCCCTCATCCCAGCCCCTGGCAACCACCAGCCCCTATTCTGTCTCTATGCATCCATATCTTTCTGGATATTTCACATAAATAGAACCATACATGTGGCCTTTGCGTCCGGCCACCCTCTTAGCAGAATGTTTGCAAGGTTCATCCAAACCATAGCATGTTCAGAACTGCCTTTGTGGCTCGGTGCCTGTGGCTCAGCGGGCTAAGGCGCCAACCACATACACCTGAGCTGGTGGGTTTGAATCCAGCCTGGGCCCGCCAAACAACAATGGTGGCTACAACCAAAAAATGGCCGGGTGTTGTGGCAGGCGCCTGTAATCCCAGCTACTTGGGAGGCAGAGGCAGGAAACTCGCTCAAGCCTAGAAGTTGGAGGTTGCTGTGAGCTGTGACGCTACAGCACTCTATCCAGGGTGACAGCTCGAGGCTCTGTCTCCAAAAAAAAAAGAACTGCCCTCGTTTCCGCAGCTGAATAATATGAACTGATCACATTTTACTTACTCATTCATCCATTGATGGACATCACACGGTTTTAAGGAATTCTGTGTTTTCTTAAATGTGTCCTTTCACCGTCTCAAGTTTTGTTTTTTGTTTTTGATTTTGTTTTGTTTTGGAAATAGAGTCTCACTCTGTTGCCCCAGGCTAGAGGGCTATCAGCCTCACTCACAGCAGCCCTAGACTCCCACGCTCAACTAATCTCCTGCCTCAGCCTCCCCAGTAGTTGGGACTACACGCACCTGCCACAATGCCTGGCTAGTTTTTTCTATTTTTAGTGGAGATGGAGTCTTGCTCTTCCTCAGGCTCGTCTCGATCCTCCTGCCTCAGCCTCCCAAGAATGCTAGGATTAATTGTGAGCCACCACACCCAGCCTCAAGCTCCTTTTTTTTTTTTTTCTGTAGAGACAGAGTCTAACTTTATCGCCCTCGGTAGAGTGCCGTTGTGCCACACTGCTCACAGCAACCTCCAACTCCTGGGCTTAGGAGATTCTCTTGCCTCTGCCTCCCAAGTAGCTGGGACTATAGGCACCGGCCACAACGCCCGGCTATTTTTCTGTTTTTGCAGTTCCGCCGAGGCTGGGTTTGAACCCGCCACCGTCGGCATATGGGGCCGGTGCCCTACTCGCTGAACCACAGGCGCCGCCCACAAGCTCCTTTTTTTAATGGTAGTCAAGCAGTGGGAATTGAGAAGGAACAAAGAAATCTATACCTGGTTGAGATTAATTAGTTTTAAACACCACTGCACTGGGACCAGCTCAAGCTTGGATCCTTGATGACCCACATTGAGTCGAGGCTACAGATTTGGGGGACGAGATGATTGAGTACATTTACCAGAATTTGTGTGTTTCCCTTTTATTATGTCCTTCTGCTTGGCATGAAACTTGGCCTCTTACTGTGTAACACAGATTCCCAGACAGGGAAATACCATCGACTCTCCATACTCAGGGGTTCTGCATCCATGGATTTAACCAATAGAGGATCAAAAATGTGGGGGGAAAAACTGAACAGTCGCATCTGTACTGAACATGTCAGGTTTTGTTCTTTGCCATCATTCCCTAGAGAATAGAGTATGGTAACTAGTTAGATAGAAGTTACATTGGATTAGGTATTGCAATTAAGTTAGAGATGATTTATAAAGCGTATGGGAGGATGTACGTAGGTTATGTGCAAACACTATGCCATTATATATCAGGGACTTGAGCAACTGCGGATTTGGGTGTCCTGGAACCAGTGCCCAGGAAACCAAGGGACAGCTGTATTTCTGCATCTGTGGATTGCTCATGAGAAGCTACGTAAGGCCTAGAATAAACAATTCCTAAATACACAGAATTGTAGGTAGTTACACACGAGCCACCACATGGGCCAGACAGCATGGTCACCACTGTAGCATCGACCACCCAAAGCAGTGTCCAGACACTGGCAGGAAGCACCCATCCCCAAGCTACCCACTGCAGTGACAGCTGAACTCTATTCACATCACGCCGCCCTTCTTGTGACCCCCACACAGCCTGAGGGACACAGAATCAGCTGGGGCACTGACTTCCCTCAGGCCCCCAGGGCTGGGGTCCTCTGTGAGCTCCCTGGGCACTCTGGCGAGGCCACTCTGTGTCTCTTGTCTCACCACCTCGAAGGAATCTGCCTCCCTGGGCAGACTCTGGGCTCTGAGAGGACAGTGAGTGAATCTCCTTAACCTTCAGTCAAGAGGCACCTGCAGGGCTGCAGTTTGGATGCTGGTGGGAACAACCCCAGGACCTGCACAGTCTGGAGGGGAGGGGCAAGTCAACTCACAACTACAATCCAGGGAGTGAGTGTCCTGACAGAGGGGCCCAGGACACAGCAGCTCCCCAGAACAGAGCTTCTTCCACAGGGCATGGAGAGCAAAGGCAGGTCTACACGCTTTCTCTGATCACTAGAAGATTACGGTTGAATAACCTTAGGGTTGGCCAACTTTTCCTGTTAAGGGGCAGAGAGTAAATCTTTTCTAATTTGTGAGCCACAGAGTCTCCATCACATCTACCCAACAGCAGTGTGAAAGCAACCATGTTTAATACACAAATGAAGTGTGGCTGTTCCAATAAAACTTTATCTATAAAAACAAACAATGGGCCATATCTGGCCTATGGCAACCATAGTTGTCAACCCTACTGGTGGGCATTACCAGTTATGTTAGCAGGAAATTATACATATGTGTGTTAATTAACATAAATTACAATATGGTAGTTAATAATATATTATCAAACAGAATATACTATTATTTATTTCTCAGCATTTTGTGTCTGAAAATGTTTTTGATTCTCCGTTCTTCCATTTCTGGGGTTACCTTGAGCGTGTCAACGATGCAGACTCAGCCGTTCCTCCTGTGACTGCAGGACAGAAATGGAAGCGCTAGCTAATCTCACTCTGTTGTTTTAGGAATAAAACACCTACATCAAATGTTTTGACAGGACAATGCACCCAGAAGGGATTTTAAGCTCAGCACTCACATGTTCATTTGTGACTGTACCTACACAAAGCAGACACGGTGACACTCAGGGGTTGTGCTGCCAATGAAGGCTTCAAGTACCTTTAGTCTGTGTTGCCAATTCTCATGTCAGCCTGCTCACTGTGGCTGATTAGAAGCAGTTATTGTACCAGAAAAGTGTTTGTTGAACCTGGCAAGGGAAGACTGCGTATGCTTTTCTTTTCTCCCAGAGGCAAATAGGAAAAACAAAACAAAACATTTGATGTAGGAAGCACCGAACAAAGATATGAAATAAGCCATCTGGCTAGAATAAATGTCGGTTTTTGTTCACTCTTGGACGTAAAACTTGTTTACTTCCTCAAAATCTTACAGGGATTTCGAGTATAAGCTGACCCCATTCACACATATATTTCATTTAATTCTCATCGCAATCCGCTGTGATAGATCAGTGTGTTTTTTACACCAAAAAAAGGGTCAGAAAGGTTAAGGGACTTCTCTAAGCCACAGCACCAGTAGACGGCTCAGATTGAATGAGAAGCTGGGTCCCCTCCTGACTTGGCATCTCAAGTCCACACCCCCAGGGCCCAGGATGCCTCCCCCACGGGACATGTTATGTCAGGATGATAAACTCACACTCCCTTGACACCTTCCTGAAATCATCCATGAACCCAGACACCCATGTCCCTGCCATCGGCATCTGTACACCGTGGTGCTTTTCCAGCTTGAAAACAGAGCTGGCGTTCTCTGTACTCTCGACCAAAGGAAACTTCCAAGGGAAGAGATAGAGATTGTTTCATTTTAGGTGGTTGACAAAAGTTCTGTGTCAACATGGCATCTGGCCAACATATAAAATCTCAAGTGATCTGGAATTTACAGTGGAACTTTTAAGTGATGTATCTTGAACTTACAAAAAGGATGGGGAAACCTCCACTCTACTCAGGAAATGGAATTTTTCAAGTATGTTTATGGAAAACTGTGCTCCCCAGGGGTCCCTGGGATGGTTCCTCAGCTTGGCCATCAGGGTGGGAGCCCCCTGCTGAGGGCCTCAGGCCTCCTGGGGGACTTTCCAGGGGGCCTGGTGGTTGGGGGGAGGGACCGAGAGCAAGAAAGACACATTTCTCCAGCTTGTTTCTGGTTGACAAAGTGATAATTCATCTAGTGTCGGCTGCTGGGGAAGGAAGCGTATCTGATACTTATCTGAGGAAGGACAGGGGTCTGCAGCCACTGTTCCATGGTGGGGGGTAAAGACAATGAGAGAAAACGAAATGGAGAAGGAAGAAAGCACAGCTCCTTCTTGATCTTTGGACTTGCATTCCACGCCCTCTCCTGGTTAAATTTCTTCCTCTGTGTTCAGTTCCCTCAAATCAGTGACTCTGGTAACCTCCCATATACTTGGAGGGAAGGTGTCCAAGAAATGCCAAGCCCCTCTGGGAAGCCAGGACACACCCTGGGAGAATCCACTCCACTGAGAAGGGACCCTGAGTTAGTGACGTTCATTCAGCTTCTTCCCGCACTCCCGGGCCGAGCCGGCTCTGCACACCCACCTCCAGGACACGTGTCTCTGGACACGGCGACAGGTGCAGCGCACAATGCCTGGTCCCTGCTGGCTTTGAGACTTTCCTCATCTCATTGGCTACCAAAGGGACGTCTGTTAGTCCAAGACTGCCAACGTTCCAAGAACTCATGAGTAAAAGGGGACAATGTCACCCTGCCATGGTCTTTATGCTCCCCGGGGTTTACAAGACATCACCACTGGTAATAACGATCCTGATACACATCTCGACTTACGAACACTCTTCATGCTCCTCCCAACATTTACCCCTAATCCTCACAGGAGTGGAGAGGACGGGGAAGGCCCAGGGAACTGGCAATAAGAAAAGGGCAAAAAACGCAGGGAAAGCAGAAAGGGCGTTAAACAGTAAGGAAAAGAACAGGCCCCTCCAGGCTGTGTGCTGGCTCTCTTATCTCCATGGAAACCGCATCACTGGGTTTTCCTCACACCTGGCCCCTGGGGTGGCTTATCTCCATGGAAACCACATCACTGGGTTTTCCTCACACACCTGGCCCCTGGGGTGGCTCCCGCACCCTCCTGTCCACAGGCCCTCGAGTCACGTACTCACTCGTGTTACAAGCATTTACTGGAAGGTGCTCTGAGCCAGGAGCCCTGCGAACACTGGGAATTAAAGCTAAGCAGGGGAGTCCTCAGAGTTCACAGGCCAGTGGGAGAAATGAGGATCTTAGTCAGGGCTGGCAATGGGGGCCGAGTGGAAGAGCACCCGACCCTCACGGTCAAGGTCAAGGGCATGGGTGACATTTCGAGCAATAAATGTGGCGGCGCCTGTGGCTCAGTGTGTAGGGCGCCAGCCCCATATGCTGAGTGTGGCAGATTCAAACCCGGCCCTGGTCAAACTGCAACAAAAAAATAGCCGGGCATTCTGGTGGGCACCTGTGGTCCCAGCTACTTGGGAGGCTGAAGCAGGAGAATCGCCTAAACCCAGGAGCCGGGGGTTGCTGTGAGCTGTGATGCCACCGCACTCTACAGAGGGCGATAAAGTGAGACTGTCTTTACAAAATAAATACATAAATAATTTTTTTAAAAAACAGCAATAAATGTGCAGTGTCCCAAATAGCCCACGGCCGCTGGGTGCAGTGGCTGACCTG
This sequence comes from Arctocebus calabarensis, assembly GCA_963573935.1. Classification (NCBI taxonomy): domain Eukaryota; kingdom Metazoa; phylum Chordata; class Mammalia; order Primates; family Lorisidae; genus Arctocebus; species Arctocebus calabarensis. The sequence continues at coordinate 26,791 of CAUYON010148135.1, read as the reverse complement.
GCTTAAGACCACAGGTTCTCAGGATATGAGTGCAGATAGGATAGGAAGCCGACACGGCCAGAGTATGCTGAGGGTGGCTGGCGTGATGCTCCCTGGGTTTCAGGTTAAAAAGGACTTCAAGAAAAAGAAGGGACAGAGGTGCTGCAAGGCTCAAAAGGACACTTCTGATTTGGGAACACATGTGGGAGCCACCAGGGAGGGAGCTTTGGATCCCCCATACCCTGGCCTCCCCTCCTGCAAAGCCAGCTCGAGATCCTCCTTCCCACACTTTCCCCAGCTTCTCTAGCTCACCCGGCAGTCCACTCCTAGTGCCACTTACAGACTCACCGCTAGAAAGTGTCCCTTTCCCACAGTGCAGACGCCTCTAGGGTGGAGACATTACTGTCACGTGGCAAACACAGCGGCAGGCCTGGAGGAGATGTTTAGGCAATATTGAAGACTCAGTTGCAGCTGCAAATTAGCTGGATGCCGTGAGCAAGTTGTCTGGCCTCTAAACTCCCATCTATTTCAATGTGGCTGACCATGATACATACCAGCCAGAGCCACAAAAAACCCAAATGAGGAAAGGGTTTCAGGAAGAAGGGTGAGATCAACCGTGCCACGCACTACCAAGAAAAATGAGGCCTGAGGTCTAACAAAGTGAGGGTTGTTGCTGCCTTTTTTTTTTTTTTTGAGACAGAGTCTCACTTTGTCACCTTCGGTAGAGTGCAGTTACATCACAGCTCACAGCAACTTCAAACTCTTTGGCTCAAGCAATTCTCTTGCTTCTGCCTGCCTAGTAGCTGGGCCTACGGGCGCCCACCACAATGTCCGGCTATTTTGTTTGTTTGTTTAGCAGGCTCAGGTCGGGTTCGAACCTACCATCCCTACTAAATGGGGCTGGCGCCCTAACCACTGAGCTATGAGTGCTCAGCCATGTTGCTGCCTTTTACAAGAGTAATTTGGATGCTGTGTTAGGGGCAAAGCCTGACTGCAGTAGTTTGGGAGAGAAGGGGAAACTCTGGGAGGAATGCAACTGCCTGGTTTTAGAATCTAGTTCTAGATAGATTAAATAACAAAACCCAAAGCCATGGATGACATTTACAAAGAAACAAGGCAACAAGGCAGTTATATAAGTATTAGCTATTACTGCTATCTTATCCCTTCCAATAGATAGAAATTTCATATTTTTTAACTACTGTTTGATCATGTAAATTTCTATTCATATTACTTTGAGGAGGTATTCTTCAGTGGAGACATATCAGAAAGGAAAAGTGGTAAGAAACATGGCTTACTCTATTTCTAAAATGAATAAAAATTCATAAACAGGGCAGCCCCTGTGGCTCAGCGAGTAGGGTGCCGGCCCCATATACCGAAGGTAGCGGGTTCAAGCCCGGCCTCAGCTGAACTGCAAAAACAAAAAAATAGCCGGGCGCTGTGGCGGGCGCCTGTAGTCCCAGCTACTCGGGAGGCTGAGGCAAGAGCCCAAGAGCTGGAGGTTGCTGTGAGCAGTGTGACGCCACGGCACTCTACCCTGGGCGATAAAGTGAGACTCTTGCTCAGTAAGCAAGGAGAGCACAAAGCAGGACTGAACACTTTTTGTTTCTTGGCACATTTGCGCTCTGTTTTAATCTGACCCACTCTTCTCAAGCACCTCACTGGTGGGAAATGGGACTCAAGGGCATCATAGTCATCATTTTCCTATGGCCACTTCTGTGATGTTTTACTGAAAGATTTTCTCTCTTCTCGCTTAATCTTTGACCTCTAGCTTTCCCCTTGAAATCAACAGATGAATTTCACACTCACTAAAGCAAACCCTGCTTTCCTTACCATAAATGAGAAATAGAGGCCAACCTAGGTTGGGCTGTCTTATTTGGTGCACCACAGGGCTACTGACAGCTCAAGCTGGTCTTGTCACTGTGATTGTAGTAGTTAAGGGGAGCCCATTTAGGAAATTTCTATATACCACTGGGGAAGTAAACTATTCCTTTTAGTGTTTTTGTATATTATATTGAGACCCCTTATTTATGTTGTTGCGCTATGTATGTATCCCCAGAACCTTGCCTGAATTTCTTATTACTTAACTTATTTCGGAAAAGTACTTGGTAAATATTCCCACTATTTCCTGCAAAGACAGAGCTTCTTATGTAAGTGGCAAATAAGCTACAAAAATCCTATGAACCAGAAGGATACTATAAAGTGCTAAGAAAAACTGCTTAGCACTTTTTAAAATACCCTGAAGATATGCAAACTAACACTGAGAAAAATTCTAAAAAATACCTTCCTCCTCTGGAGAAGGTGTTTTTGGTTGTTGAGATAAATAAGTAAAGCAACCTTTTACTCAGATTTTGCAAGTGTAGTTAACTATAATTGCTGAAGTTCAATTATGCTAAGCTAATAACAGTACCGTTTATTTGGCTCTCCCTCTATCCTGAACACAATGCCAAGCTTTTTTTGTATGTACTATTGTCTTTTTTATCCCTATAACCACTTAGTGAAGGTAGGTAAAATCTGCATTTAACAGATTAAAAAAATAATGTAGGGGATTAGAAGTTAGGCTGAGGTCACACAGCTACTAAAGCTGGAGTCAGAATTTGAACTCAGAATTCCCTGAATTCCCAAGCCCGTGATTGTAGCTTTCAAGCAGTAATACAGTATATTAAATGTAATAAGAACACATATCATAATGAGCTGTATTTTCTCCAAGGAGTAGGGTGCCAGCCCCATATGCCAGAGGTGACGGGTTCAAACCTAGGCCTGGCCAAAAACTGCAAAAATAAATAAATAAATAAATAAATAAATAAATAAATAAAGTAATGAGCTGTATTCCAGTTAATTTGTGCTGCTCCTCAACCTAAACATTCTTATTTTTCCATATCAGCTTCTAACTTCTAGCAAATTGTCGAGACACGATTTCATATGGTCAGTTACAGATCCTTCGTAGATTCTGTCTCAACGTGTTGGCAACTCACAAACCCTTCAGAAGGTTTGGTCCTGTGTGTCCTAAAGCACTTTCATCTCCAGAGGGTCCTTATAAGGAGCACTGATGCCCCTTGGAATCCTAAAGTGAATTCTCAACAGTGCTCTGCAACATGGCTTCACTTCTCCAGCAGAGTCACCTAGATGGGAGAGTTCAGCCGCCAATGGCTGGGCATCCACAGGAACCCTTGACTTAGGACAGGAGTGGAGCAATGAATCACTAAAAGTCGAGGGAAATGTTGAGAGCCTGATTTTTTTCCAAGTCTCCTGGTAAGCATCCTAATTTCTGCCTATAAAAAAAATACTGATCTTTAAAAAAAACAAACAAACATGGAACACTTCATGAATTTGGTGGTCATCCTTGCTCAGGTGCCATGCTAATCTTCTCTGTATTGTTCCAATTTTAGAAGATATTCTGCTGAAGCAAGCACAAATCACCGATCATTAGCAAAACACAAGCAAGATTGCATCCCAGCTTACTTTTAGGGATCTTAGTCTTTTTCTTTTTCTTTTTTTTTTTTTTTGAGACAGAGTCTCACTATGTTGCCCTGGGTGGAGTGCTGTGGCGTCACAGCTCACATCAACTCTTGGGCTCAAGTGATTCTCTTGCCTCAGCGTCTCAAGTAGCTGGGACTACAGACACCACCACAACACAACCCCTGGCTATTTTTGTTGTTGTTGTTGCAGTTGTCATTGTTGTTTAGCTGGCCTGGGCTGAGTTCGAACCCACCAGCCTCAGTGTAGGTGGCTGGCGCGGTAACCACTGTGCTGCGAGCGCAGAGTCAGAAGATCTTAGTCTTTCTATTGAGCATTATTTAGTGAGATTTGATATTTAAGTATAAATTCCATACTAGACTTTATGGTGAAAGCAGGTCTCCCCTCTCACCCTGTTCCTATCTATCCATTGTCACAGTTGACCTTTGAATAACATAAAAGGCGCTAACCACCAGCTTGGCGCCTGTAGCTCAAGCAGCTAGGGCGCCAGCCACATACACCAGAGCTGGCAGGTTCAAATCCAGTCCGGGCCTGCCAAACAACAATGACAACTATAACCAAAAAATAGCCGGGCATTGTGGCGGGCGCCTGTAGTCCCTGCTACTTGGGAGGCTGAGGCAAGAGGATTGCTTAAGCTCAAGAGTTGGAGGTTGCTGTGAGCTGTGATGTCACGGCACTCTACCCAGGGCGACAGCTTGAGACTGTCTCAAAAAAAAAAAAAAGGTGCTGACCACCCCTTGTTGTTGAACAGTCACATGTAGCTTTTGACTCCTCTCAAACTAAATTACGAATAGCCTACTGTTGACAGGAAGTCTTGCCAATAATATAGTTAATAAATATTTTACAAGTTGTCTGAATTGTGTATTGTAGTCTCATGAGAAAGTAAGCTAGAGAAGAGAAAATGTTATTAAGAAAATCATAAGCGTACTATTGATTAAGGAGAAGTGGATCATCATGAAGGTCTTCACCTTCTTCATCTTTACAATGAGCAGGCTGAGGAAGAGGAGGGAGAGGAGGGGTTGGTCTTGCTGTCTCAGGGGTGGCAGAGGCAGAAGCAAATCTACATATAAGCCAGGTGCAGTGGCTCACACCTGTAATGCTTGCACTGTGGGAGGCCGAAGCAGGAAGACTGCTTGAGCTCAGGTGTTTGAGACCAGCCTGAGGAAGGGCCTGACCTCATCTCTACTTATAATAGAAAAATTAGCCAAGGATTGTGGTGGGTGCCCTTAGTCCCAGCCACTCGGGAGGCTGAGGTAGAAGGATCACTTGAACCCAAGAGTTGGAGGTTGCTGTGAGCCAGGCTGATGCCATGGCACTGTAGCTCAAGCAACAGAAACTAAGTCTCAAAACAGAAAAAAAAGAAGAAGAAGAAGAAAAGAAAAGCAAAGAGACGAGAAGAGAAAAGAAGAAAATCTACATATAAGTGGACATGCACAATTCAAACCCATGTTGTCCCTAATGAGTTTATTTCAGGGAAAATATGTTTCCTAAGAGAAGAGCAACAGTGGCAGGTTATTTCATATGTTGTGAAACCTATTAAAAAATATTTATCTAACATGAGATTTGTGATGTTTGTTACCCACTTATCTAAAGTTTGTATTTCACCCTGAAGAAAAATGGTTTGCCAGGCAAGTAAATAATGTCTACATAATTGTATTTTATGAAGAAATGAGGAAGGAAAATCTTGCCTTTTGCTATGGACTGAATCGTCCCCCCTCTCAAGATCACATGTTGTAGCATTAACCCTGTATGTAATGGCCCTCGTGATAATATTAGTGTTCTTTTAAGAGACATCAGAGAACTTGATATCTCTTTGCCATCTGAGGACACAGAGAGAGGGTGCCAGTGTGCAAGCCAGGAAAAGAGCCCTCACCAGAATCTGACTGTGCTGGCACCCTGATCTCAGACATGCAGCCTCCAGAACTGTGAGAAAATAAATTTCTGTTACTTAAGCCATGAGTCCATGGTATTTTGTTATGGCAGCTCAAGATGATTAATGTATCTTTAATTAGTCCAGAAGCACCTTTTGCATGCAAAGATAATTAATTTTACAGTTACCATTTGCGTATGTGTTTATTAAGACAAATCTGACAGGACCTCTCCTTTTTTTTTTTTTTTTTTTTAGCCAGAGCCTCAAGCTGTCACCCTGGAGAGAGTGCAGTGGCATCACAGCTCACAGCAACCTCCAATTCCCGGGCTCAAGCGAGTCTCCTGCCTCCGCCTCCCAAGTAGCTGGGACTACAGGCGCCCGCCACAACGCCCGGCTATTTTTTGGTTGCAGCTGTCGTTGTTTGGTGGGTCCGGGCTGGATTTGAGCCTGCCAGCTCAGGTGTACGTGGCTCATGCCTTAGCCCTTTGAGCCACAGGCGCTGAGCCTTTTTTTTTGAAGTTCAGAATTTATTTAAATGGAGAAGCTGTCTGCACAGGAAGGAAAAGAAAATTAAAAAAAATAACATCTATGAGAAAATAGCCAAAGGGCACGTAGTGCAAGTTTTGTCCTTTCCTCTTACAGGTGAGGGACTAGAGGCAGCCTGGACACTCTTTCAATTCCTGAATTCTAAACTTCAATGTATAAAATGCCACTTGAAATGTGTATTAAAACCCTCAGCCCAAGACAGTTTTTCAAATCTGAAAGCTCACAGGAGGGGTGGGGCTGAGACAGCATAGAATGTGCAGCCTTGGTCCCCAGGAGTCCTGGTAGGAGGGCTGAGGCACCCATGAGGCAGCACCTCCTCACTCAGGCCACCCTGGGAAGATCACAAGAGCAAACAGGGAAACAGAGGGATGCTGAGTAAAGATGAGAAGGCACAAGTCCCAGCCCAAGCCGATCATTTCCATGACGGCTCATTTAGCGTTTTCTACTTACGTTATCAAGTTCAATCCACTGAACTGAACATACAATTTTTTTAATGGTAATGGAAAACAGTTATTATAAAATTGCTATTTTTATGTTTAGCAATTTAAAAAATCACTAGCTTTTATAAAAATTCCTTCCAACAGATCATTAGAATCTATAAAACAGCATGAATTTCACAAGGGCTGCGTGTTAAGTTGTACGTTAGACTCCCAGGCAGGAGCGACTCCCACTGTGGGTGGCCAATAACACTGTTCTGGGTCATGAAATTAGTATCTCGTGATAAATACTTTACTCTGAGCGAAGACTGCACAGTAAAAGGCACAAATGCATGTTCAGATGAAGCAGGAGTGACCTTGGGTTTGCATAGAGCTTGGAGTTGAGAGCATTATAATGCTCCTCAGGAGTCCTCCTCCTTGTCAAGGATCTCAACAACAAGATTCAATGTTTCGGCTCTGGAAACCAGCTGCTTTATGGAAGCCTGTGCTCTGTTCGTGACGACGTGGAGGTTCTGCAAGGCCACATCAGTGTTCTGCTTCACAACAGTCAAGCTGGCACCCTGGCCTGACCTCAGAGCTTCGTTCTCACATTTTAAGTTGGAGACCTGAGCCTTTGAATAAATTCTGTCGGTTGCATCTTCTCTGGACAAGGTGATGTTCTTGGTTTTCAAAGATTCTTTTAAAGAGAATGGATTTGCCTCTTCAAGATCTTCAAGTTTGTCATCGTTGGGCATGACAAGGCTCCGGGCTTGGGACAGTGGGGTGGCGCAACATGGCCGTGGGACCAGTGGGCTGGACCTGCTCAGCCCGGTAGCAGCGGCTCCATGGCCCTGGCTCCGGCTTCGCTTGGGCTACCGCCGCTGCTCCGAGCCGCCCCTGGGGCTGGGTTTGAACCCGCCACCTCTGGCATATGGGCATGCTACTCCTTTGAGCCATAGGCACTGGCCCTTGATTTTTTATTTTTTGTATTTCACTTAGTTCATAGTTTTCCTTTGGCTCCTTGAATGTATATAAGACAAATGATTTTTTAAAAACTATTTAAGAAACCCAATATGTGGACTTCCTGAAGGATAGTTTCTATATTTATCTTTCCTATGAATGTAAAATGTACTTTCCTTTTTTTTTTTTTTTTTTGCATGCCTTGTTAATTTTGCCAGGTCAGAGCTATGTATTTTAAGTATTATAATGTGGTAACTCTAGAAATTAGATTCTTCCCACCCTGCCCAGAATTTGAAGTTATTGTTGTGTGAAGTCACTATCCTTTATTTAGTGACTTTTCCAAACTATTTCTTTTGCAAAGACTGTATTCTGTATTATGTGTGGTCACTGAATTTTCCATCTGTTAGCTCACTAGTCAGTAACTTGACAGAAATTTCTTTAAATGCTAAAATTTAGTAACTCTTTCTTTATTAATCACTCCCTGGTTATAATTGTTTAATATTAGACTCCAAACTTCTAAAACATTGATTCTGACTTTTTTTCCTAGCTTTTTTTTTGAGACAGAGTCTCACTTTGTCACCCTCAGCAGAGTGCTGTGGCATCACAGCTCACAGCAACCTCCAACTCCTAGGCTTAGGTGATTCTCTTATCTCAGCCTCCCAGGTAGCTGGGACTATAGGCACCCACCACAAAGCCTGGCTATATTTTTTCCTGGCTTAATGACTTGTCAGTGGAGGGACAAATCCTTGAAACTCTCTGTTCCATCATTCTCTGTGATGTTACTCAGTTGATTTTTTTTTAAAGCAATTAACTTTATTGGACTAAAACTGCAAGATTTATTTTGCTTGCAATAAATTGTAACTCAAACATTTATTCCATTATTTTAGGACTTAGTTGCATGCTGCTTTGAGTCTTCTCTAGACATTCATGGTTCAGGGTCAGCCAGAGTATTAGGAAGAGTTTATAAACAGAACTTAATCTTCTCTTTGCTTCCTTCCTTTCTTCAGAACTCTTTCTCAACCCACTCCACTCCCAAGTTTCCAGAAGTGATGGCTATTCTAGGTTCTTCAAGTTCTTGTGGCCAGAGAGATTGCAGATTTTCTACTGGAGTTTTAGTCACTGTGCCTGGCATTCCAACTACAGCCCGTAAAATCAGAAAAGTCCCCAGTGCTCATCCCTTTGTCCAAGTTTTTGACATCTCAGGCTCTCCAGGCCTTTTAAGTAGCTCAGTTTTTTCCCCAGAGCTTATAGTTATTATCTGAGAGTAGGGATGGAAGGGAGAAGGAGTCTGTTGGTTGGGAGCTTTCTCTACCATACCTGTAGCAAAACTGATTAGGACTAATTTGAAACCCACTTCTGGTGGTTACTTGTTTCTATGGCCAACAAACAAGTAAGAGAACATGAATTTTTTTAAACATTGTGATAAAATATGCATAACATAAATTTACCATTTTAAACATTTTACATATACAGTTTAGTGACAGTAAGTACCTTCACATTGTTGTATAATCATCACGACTATCTGTCGCCTGAATTTTTACATTTTCCCAAACTTCAACTCTGTACCTATCAAATAATAACTTTTATTTTACTTAAATTTAATAGAAAAATGAACTGAAGTAAAACTGAAGAAACCAATGAACTTAAGATCAATGTATCTCAGCTCATGAGATGTTAATTCCTACAAGAAGTATAAGGATTAAAAAATAAAAGGATTATGAAAAACATTATGAGATTAAAGTTAGTATTTTTAAATTTTTCATTTCAATTTTGGAAGATACAGGCATGCACCAAATAATGTTTCTGACAGTGTGGATTGCATATATGCATATGACTGTGGAGCTGAAAAATTCTTTTTTTTTTTGTTTTTGTTTTTGAGACAGAATCTCAAGCTCTCACCCTGGGTAGAGTGCTGTGCATCATAGCTCATAGCAACCTCCAACTTAGGCTCAAGTGATCCTCTTGCATCAGTATTTCTACTTTTTGAGACAGAGCCTCACTATGTCCCCCTTGGTAGACTGCTGTGGTGTCAGAGCTCACAGTGACCTCAAACTCTTGGGCTTAAGCGATTCTTTTGCCTCAGCCTCCCGAGGAGCTGGGACTATAGGTGCCAGCCACAATGCTGGGCTGTTTCTTTCTTTTCTTTCTTTCTTTTTTTCTTTTTGATGCAATTATCGTTGTTTAGCTGGCCTGGGCTGGTTTGAACCTGCCAACCTTGGTGCACGTGGCTGGTGCCATAGCCACTGTGCACCGAACCGCTGAAAAATTCTTATTGCTTGGTGATGTTGTAGCTATCATAGTGCAACACATTACTCATGTGTTTGTGGTAATGCTGTTATAAACATATCTATCGAACTGCCAGCCATATAAAAGCATAGCACATGTAATTATGTTACATAATACTTGAAAATGATAATAAATGACTGTATTCAGTTTATGTATTTACTATATTATCCTTTTCATTGTTATTTTAGTGTGTACTCCTACTTATGTAAAAATAAGTTAACTCTAAATTAGCCTGAAACATGTCTTTTGGGAGATATTCCAGAAGAAGTCATTGTCATGATAGGAGATGATAGCTCCATGTGTGTTATTGCCCCTGAAGACCTTCCAGAGGAACCTGATGTGGAGGTGGAAGACAATACTATTGATGACCCTAACCCTATGTAGGACTAGGCTAATATATAAGTTTGTAGGTTATATAGGTTTTAACAAAAAAGTTTAAAAAGTAAAAATAAATACCTTTAAAATAAAATACTTACAGAATAAGGATATAGAGAAAAAATATTTTGGTATAGCTATATAATGTGTTTGTGTTTTAAGTTAAATTTTATGACAAAAGAGTCAAAAAGTTGAAAAAATTAAGAAGTTTATAAGGTAATATAGTTACAATAAGCTAGGGTTAACTTATTATTGAAGGAAGAAATTTTTTTAACAAATATAGTCTAGGCTCGGCGCTTGTGGCTCAACGGGCTAAGGCGCCAGTCACGTACACCTGAGCTCGCGGGTTCAAATCCAGCCCGGGCCCGCCAAACAACAATGACGGTTGCAACCAAAAAATGGCCGGGCGTTGTGGCGGGCGCCTGTAGTCCCAGCTACTTGGGAGGCAGAAGCAGGAGACTCGCTTGAGCCCAGGAAATGGAGGTTGCTGTAAGCTGTGATGCCACAGCACTCTACCCAGGGTGACAGCTTGAGGCTCTGTCTCAAAAAAAACAAAAAAACAAAAAAACAAATATAGTCTAAACATACAGTGATTATAAAATCTACAGTAGCATACAGTCACGTCCTGGGCCTTCACACTTAGTCACTATTCACTCACTCATCCAGTGCAGCTTCCTGTCTTGCAAGTAAGTGCCCTATGCAGATGTGACATTTTAATCTTTTATACTATATTTTTTACTGTACTAATTCTTTGTTTAGATACATAAATACTTATCTTTGCATTACAGTAGCCTTCAGGATTCAGCACAGTACTGTGCTGTACAGATGTGTGCTCCTAGCTACATCACATAGCCTAGGCATGAAGTAGGCTGTACCATCTGGTTTTGTGGAAGTACATTTTGTCATGTTTACACAGTGACAAAATTGCCCAAGGACACATTCCTCAGAATTTATCCCTGGTTAAGTTGTCACATGACTGTATTAACTTTGTACACTTGTTTTCACAGTTCTGTGATCCTCAATAATGGTAGTTATATCATTAATTTTACTTTGTCAGTATTTAAAATATTAATTTTATTCTGTAGTTGTAATTCCCAAGGTTCTATATTTAAATGGATTATTTAGTGATCACCATTGTCCATTTATCACTGCTTCTCAATTCCATAGTTCTTTATTATTGGCTTTCTGACTTTCTTTATGTAGTAGATTTTCAATGAAGAACTCACGGGATCTGTACTTTCTTAATTTCTTCATGTCTGAGAATATTTGTTGCCTTTAGACTTGAATAACTTCAGAAACATTGTTCTATCATGCTGTGATACTGAATAATGGTGAGGAAAAGACCTTTTCTCTTTAAGTGGTTGAAATATTTTATCTTTACCCTTGGAGTGTGATAACTTAATCAAGGTATGTATAGATATCAATCTTCCTGTTGTGTCTTTGAGTGCTGTAGAATTAGTTCTTTATTTCATGGAACTTTCCAACTATTCGTCTTTGAATATGCTTTTCACTGCATTTCCCTACTTCAAGGACACCAAATAGCTTTATTATTAAAATTTTTCTTCTGTACTGATTATCTTTCGTCCATTTAGGTATTAGAAAGAGGGAAAGTCTCTCTCTCTTTTTTAACCTGGATGTCATTAGCATATTAATTCAAGAAACATCTTTATTAAATGAGCAGAATTGGAAAACCAATCAACCAACATCCACTGACAACCATTCACCGTATAATTCATTCATTCACAAGACTCAGCCTCTGTTCCATGTCAGACTCCATGCTGAGCCCCAAGGACTGAGATGATTCACACCTGGTATCCACCTCCAGGCTGACAAGAGGACCTGGGCACAGTCAGAAAGTGAAGCAGACGGAAGTCAGCAAGTAGTACAAGAGAAAAGTGGGGACCATAGTCATATAAGGCCATTGACAGAGATCTGATGTGTCAGATCTTTAGGGAAATGCAGGATCATCAATGGGAAATGAAACAAGGAGTTAGTGTCTTCAGGATATTAGAATCAGGTTGAGGAAGGTGCAAAATGGGGTGGCAAGAAGGCTGTGGGGCCTCATAACAGGTCTGTGGGCTTAGGGGCAGCATTCAAGCCTCAGGGATAGAGCCATGGGGCCCTGCAGCAGTGGGGGAGTTTCAAGGGGTAGAGCCTTGAGGGGCAGAGCTTCAGGCCTGGCAGCTGCATGCTAGCCTCAAGGATAAAGCCATGGTTCCAGTGACAACAGTGGAGCCCTGGGGTGGAACCTCAGGGACAGAGCTGTAGAGCTGGGCAGCAGTCCTCAGTGGGTGGTGCTATGGGCCAAGTGGTGGTGGTGGAAACTCAGGAAAGAGTCTCAGAGCCCAGGGAGGCACTGGAGCCTCAGGGAGTTGTAGGCCTGGGCACTGCATGTCCTCTAGAGCCAGACCTGCCGCCTAAAGGCATGGCAGGAGCTGGATGGGTGGGCGGGCTGTGGGTGGGGTCAAAGGCAGCAGGGAGCATGGAGGTTGGAGCTGGGTAGGGCAGGGTGCAGCAGGAGCTTCTGGGCTGGGCCATTAGGAGGTCAGAGATATCCCCCTGCCTAGGTCCTGAAAGGCTTCTCAGATGGTACCTGTGACTCCATTCTGCTCAAATCCCGTTTCAGGGTGAGGGGGCTCAGCATCCAGTCACAAGGTAGGAGGGCATCTGCTCTGCCTGCTCCTTCCTGGGTCCAGCAGGGGCAATGTCGATGCAGCTGTGACAAAGCCCAGCCCTGTGCAAACCTGACGCCCTGTACCTGAGAGCTCTGAATGGTGCCAGTTGCAGAAATGGGGAAACGATACCATCAGGTCCCTGCTGGATCTTCTGTCTGGTGCAATGTGGCTGCACAGACTCCAAGCAGCTCCGTGATCAGACCAGTGGTCTATGGTAGTGTTGGGGGCACCCTCAAAGCTTGGGCTGCAGGACTTTTGGAGGGAGCTGGAGCCCTGGGACTCTTCCTGTTCTCCCCCACATGTGGATGCCTCCTCCAGGTACCTTGTGATCCTGCAGAATGAATCACCCAGTTATATTCTTCATTCTGAATGTCCCCCGTTGCTCTGGTGTTTGACAATACTCTTTCCAAGAAAGTCCATTCATAGGTGGGCATCCACCTGCAACTTCCTATCTTCTCCTTGAGAGCAGCATGTGTAGGCTGCATCTGGTCCACTATCTTGCCCCACACAAGCCCGCACTGACCTTTCAAGCTGTTCTCTTTGTGATACTGCTCTGGATAGGACTCAGCTTGATCCATCTTCTCTCCAGGGACAAAAGAGGTAGGCTGTTGGAATGATATGACTGCTGATTGGCTTTGAACCTTGAGGCAGGAGCAGAGGAGGGCTTTTCTGTGTTTTGGCCAAAACACTTATGGTTATAAGGGACAGAAGCCTGGCTCAAACTAGCTGTACCTGTCATGGTCTAACATGCAAATAGCAGAAAACAACTCTGGCTGGCTTAATCAGTTAAAAATTTTACTAAAAGAATATTTAGACAGCTGAAAAAAAATCTCTGCGGGGCCAGAGAATCTAGGCCCTCTTGGGATGTACTTGCAAGGGAGGCTGGCAAGCAAGTAAAGCCTTCTTTAGTGGGAAGAGAAGGTAGGAAACTTCTTAAACAGAGGAAGCTCCTGGGCAGCCCATGTAACAATATCCAACACACCCACTTGAGTAAACAAGGAATTTATTGGTTTCCTTATGTGGGAGTCTAAGGGCATAGTTGGGTGTCTGATGTGGTTGATCCAGGGATTCACATGATCACTCCAGTCTCCTTGCTTCATCTTCCAGATATTTCCCCCCATATTGGTTTCATTCTCAGACAAGTTCTTTCCAAAGTCACATTATAATTTTCATGGACCCTCCCTCCATACACAAATATTAAAAATTATTGGATTTCTTCATGACCCAGTTGGAAACCTTACCCTACCTGCACCCAAGTGGAATAAAGCCATTTTAATTGCACAAACTGGGCCTCTGATTTCCTTTTGTCTTGTGCCTTGGAATAATCTTTCATCTTTGACTCTGTAACCTTTCATTTGGTGCCAAACTCGGGATGAGGAGAAGCCCTTTGGGGGGGGCCAAAGTATACCCCATTGACCCCAGCTAAATAGACTTTTCTGGCGAGATGAAAAAAAAACAGGAAACCTCTCTGACCCTGCCTAAACTCCATCGAATGGTGAGATGAACATTTATCTAAAACTCCTTTTCTAAACATTTTAAACTTCTCTTCCCATCCTCTACTCTTAACTTTTCTTTCCCTCACCCTCCATCTCTGGGTCTCTTAAAATCCCTCAGCTACCTCCTTCTCCTCCATTTTCAGATACCTCCTTCTCCATTTCCAGCTACCTCCTCCTTCATTTTTTTTTTCTGGCTGATTTCACACATGGAGGCCTCGCTTCCCTGGTTTCCCAGTGCCTCATGGTTAGGGATACCCTCTTGTAGGCCTGGGTTCTGGCTGGTTCCTCAGTCTCACCCTTCTGTGCCCTACCGTGGGCCTAGACCTCTTTGTCTCAGTAAGGTCACGTGCGGCGACCAGGCCCTCTTTTGCCCAAAGTCGCATGCAGAGAATCCAGGTAATCTCCTGACACCACCCTTGACAAGCCACGCCCTACTGTCAGCTAGACCATTTTCAGTAGTTTCACGAGGCAAGCTCACCTCTCCTGGAGGCTGGATCACCATTTTTTCCAGCGGGTCTGACTTTCTTCTTCCTCCTCTTGCATTCTCCCTTTAATCTCATTTCTTTTCCTACCTCTAGTTTTCGATATGGGCACTACTTAGTCACAGATTTCCCCTTGTTCACCTCTAAGCTGCCTCTACCTCCAGAATCACACATTCTCCCTTCTTCACCTTTAAACTGCCCTTTGACCAAGCCTCTAAAACTCTATCCTGACCTCAAACCAAACGTCTCATTTTTTTCTGTAATACTGCTTGGCCCACATACAAGCTTGACAGTGGCTTGCAGTGGCCTCAACATGGCACCTTCTATTTCTCAATTCTCACTGATCTCAATAATTACGGTCAAAAATTAGGCAAATGGTCAGAGATCCCTTATATCCAGGCATTTCTCATACTCCAAAACATTCCTTCTCTGGGTTCATCCTGTGAACCCTCTCAGATTCTCCTAGCACAGTTAACACCAGCTTCGCCTGATGCTCCTCCCCAACTCCCTTTCTATAATCCCTCCACCCTCTCAATCAGAACACCCAGGAAGTTTCTCTGTGTGGGGTACCTCTCTTCCACCTATAACCTCCCATCAGTCATCCATTTTCATTTCCCTCCAACTCCCACATCCATATCCTTCCCTTAAACAATACCCCATTCCCCCTCCCCCCAGCTCCCACTCACACTCTGCCTCACACGGTAGAAAAAAAAATGGTGGAATTTCCCCCAGGGCCCTGAGACCTTCCAGCAAGATCTCATTGATCTGGCTTCAAGGTGTGGCAGTGCCTCTCTGAGCTCCAGTATTGGCTTCTGCCATTAAGCAAAACTCGGCTAAATCTTAAAACTCCACGAGGCATTCAAAAAAACCCAAAATCTTCCTCAAAGATCGTGTTTGAAGTACAGCAAACCAGGCTTCTGGGCAAAGCAGTGCCCCAAATCCAACCCCCCCAAACCGTGTCCAGCCCACAGAGGTCTGGCTACCCAGGTCTTTCTGAAGATCCAATGCGGACACTCTCAGAACATGGCTGAAATTCCCTCCTGAGCCTACCTGCAACAGACTGATGACCCGGGAAAATCAGAATGCCTCCTGGATGCCATCCTGGAAAAACTAAACTCTAGGGCAGTGCCTGTGGCTCAAGGAGTAGGACGCCGGCCCCATATGCTGGAGGTGGTAGGTTCAAACCCAGTCCTAGGCAAAAAAAAAAAAAAAAAAAAGAAAAACTAAAGACTAAATCTTTTTGCTTATGGAAGGTAAGCCCATTTTTTTTCTAACAAACATGGGAGCAACTTCATCCATTCTGCCACCTTGTAAAATTCTCTAAAAATAGGCAGAAATCTTGGTAATGGGTATTATATGTCCTCTCAGGATTGCTGGTGGCCCTGGCAACTCCAACTAGTGTCTGCTTCTCACTGTCCATTTTCTCTTTGGTTATTGTCTGATAAGGTCACTAACTATGATTTTTTTCCCATTCTCAGTTTTGAACCAGTGACTCTCTGCCTCATGTCTCAATTTATTAACCAGATGGTAACCTGAAAACAACTCTTCATATCCTCACTTTCCTGGATACCAACCAGCTCAGACTGAAAAAGCCAGAGTTCCCGTAAACACCATTCCCTTACTCCATTCCCCTACCCCTCCCATGCTCTTTACAGGCAGCTCATGCAGCCCCTCCCCTCACAGAAAATCGTCAAAGAGATACCATGCCCATCATCCCACCTCCTTATAATAGACAAAAAAGACTGGAAATGATAGGTTCAAACCCTATCATTCCCACCTGGGAAAGGTAAATGGGCCAACCCCAACCCTTACATCAGATGCCCAACCCAGGAAAGGGAATGTCCTGATCCCCACCTTCCTGACTTTTAATACTTCCCATTCGCACACAGAAAAGTAGTAGGTGTCCACCATGGCACCACAGCAGTGATACTGAAGGTGAGAAGAGTCCCATCAGCATAAATAAGCTGGCTTTATTAGGAAGCAACTGAACCAGTTGGTACCTTTGTCCTTCATTTAGGTTTGCCCCTGAGCACCATCTTGGAATGTACAAAGCACTTCTTGGCAGGAGGGCACTGCCAGTAAATAGGTATACAATCATAGAACTATAGATCTGAGATTGATAGGCTATAGGACTTAACATTTGAAGAATCTGGAGTCATTGAAACTTAGATTCTAAAGATTTCTAATTTCTAAATTCTTAGAGTCTTAGCATGTTAGACTCTAAGAATCTAAATTATTGAAAATCACTAAATTTTGTATTTTTACTGCCTCCCTTGGAATATTCTGTTCCTAAATTTTATTTTTATCTATATTATTATCATTTTTGAATAATAATATAAATAAAAATTTATTTATTTTTATTTATTATTATCATTTTTGAATAATAATATAAATAAAAATGTATAAAATTTATAAATGTTAAACTCTGTCGCTCTGGGTAGAGTGCTGTGGTGCCACAGCTCACAGGAACCTCAAGCTCTTGGGCTTAAGAGATTCTCTTGCCTCAGCCTCCCAAGTAGCTGGAACTACAGGCACCTGCCACAATGCCTGACTATTTTTTTGTTGCAATTGTCATTGTTGTTTAGCTGGCCCGGGCCAGGTTCAAACCTGCCAAGCTTGGTGTATGTGGCTGGCACCATAACAACTGTGCTACAAGTGCTGAGCATGCCTGTAATCCTAGCACTCTGGGAGGTGAAGGTGGATGAATTGCTTGAGCTCAGGAGTTTGAGACCAGCCTGAGCAAGAGCAAGACCTCATCTCTAAGAATAGCCGGGTGTGTGGCAGGCACCTGTAATCCCAGCTACTTGGGAGGTTGAGGCAAGAGGATAGCTTGAGCCCAAGAGTTTGAGGTTGCTGTGAGCTATGACACCATGGCACTCAACCCCAGGGCAAGTGAGTGAGACTCTGCCTAAATAAATAACTTTATAATCTTAAACCAGAGACCCCCAAATCAAAGAATTTTAGAATCTTATATCCGAAGAATGCTTTAAGATAACAGAATATTAAGATAGTTGAGCTGTACTCTCAGACTCTTGCCTTGGGAATCATGAGTCTTCAAAGTCAGAAAAGCTCGATCTTTTGATTCCTGTTCTCTTGACCTCTGAACTATCAGGGACTTAAAGTCAGGAAAGAAATATATTTGGTACCACAGACGTTTATAGGGAGGCTCTGGGTGAATCTGGAGTCAGGGGTCATTTTCTGTTCTGGGTATCCCACAGCCTGACCTGCCCCTTGTCCAGTGACCTCACACTGTCCCCCAGAGACAGGCACATCTGCCATGCCCCCAGCCTAGACTACCCCAGCTCCTTGGCCGTTTCTCCTCTTCATGGGAGTAGGGTGCCCACGCCTTCCCAGGTGACCACTCAGGTGAACAGGATCCAACACTGGGCAGATGAGCCAGTAGGAGAGGGTGACAGACCCCTTCTGAGACCTTTCCCTAGGTCTCTGAACATCGGCCCACTGGCAGCTGGAAATGAAGGCATCTAGCAAGATGGAGAAATAGCAGGGAAATCTCTCAAGGCTCTTGTGACCGGTCATAGAGCAATTCCGGCTTTGTGTGGGGTCTAATAATCAGTGTTGCCCTGATGCTTCCTTCCTATAACTCAGGTCTGACTGCCACCTCTCACAAGTGAGCATAAATAGCGTGCTTCAGGGACAGAAAAACTCCCTGAAACTGGAGGTTATCCAAGACAATTAATTGAGAATGAAAGGTAGCACATAATAGTATTTAGTCCTTAAATACTGGTGGTCATTATTTCGTTGTAAGCAGATGTCTTCATAATTACGTCTCTGAGTTTAGATATAATACATGTATGTTTATATCCATAAGAAAGATTTGAGGCAGCCTCAGAAACTGCAGGCAATGTAAAATAGGACAAAATGTAACAAAAAATAATTTATTTTAGAGGGAGGGAGAAGAGCAATAGATATTTTTAGACCCTTGAACAAGGAAGGCGCGAAAGATGAGAAGGAGGCTGAGTTCCTGTCAGCCGAGGCAAAAAAGAATCTGGCTGGGTATGAAGCATTATGTTACCTGGGAAAAGACAGAAAAATAGTTTGCTTTTAGATAAAATTTTTTTCTTTATTGCATTGAAGGAGAAAGTTAAGGGCAAGGCTGAATAATAAAATGGGCATGGCATTCCACTCACTTTTGCTCATTGTCAAAAGTTGATGCTCACCGACTGCTTACCATGTTTTCTTGGGCTAGAAATGCAATCTGTGGGCCTCACTCAAGACCTGCCAGATTAGAAATGAGGATAGAGGCCAGAAATCTGTGTTTGAGAAGCACCAGAGTGGAGAGTTGGGGATAAGGCAGGGGCAGCCTAGACTTCTGTGTTACCATGAAAATCACCCCCTCCCCCCCATAGCCTCAAACCTTCTTAGGAAAATTGACCTTTGACTTTGTTTTTACTCATTTCGGAAGAATCTGCCAAATGTTCTTCCTGTAAGGGTAAAGGGAGGGGCATTTGATGGGCAGAAGCAGCTTAACAGAACTGGAAATGACACGAACCTCAGCCAGGAGACCTAAGCTGAAGCTTCAGTTTTCTTCAAGTCACCCTGTGTCCTTAACAAATACATCCTGAGTATTTCCATCAATGCAACTTAGGATCTGATAAGATGATTGTTTAGGGAAGGAGAGAGAACGAATGCTGAATGACAACATGTGCCAGGGGATGAACTACTTATTAGTAGTGTACCTTTGAGAGGGAATACAGACATGAAAAAGGCCCAGGTCCCATCCTCACATGACTTCATCTATCTAATGAAGAATACATAGAAATAATAAGGTGATTATAATTAAGTATAAGGACTGTCACTGGGGACCAATATGCCAGCTAGACAGGGTTTTGTTTTACTAGCATAACAACTAGAAAAGATTTTATTTTTATTTTATTTTTTTTTTTAGAAAAGATTTTAAATGCCTTTCACAATGGTAATCTAAATAATGAAGTTTAGACTACCACAACAACGAAATGTTTGCTGAAAACTCAAAAACTTATATGAAAGACATAAAAGAAGATTCAAATAAATAGGGAGCTATATCAAGTAAGTGGGAACTGTGATGTAATGCAATCCCTCCAAATTATTGCTAGCTGTTTGAGAGAGCTTACAAACCTATTCTAAAACTTAAATGAAAGAATAAAGACAAGTAAATAGCTAAGTCAACTTCAAAAAATCTAAAAGGATTGAAGGGACTCCCTTTATCAGATAGGAAAAAAGACATCAGATACACTTCAAAGCTATGAGAATCAAATAGTATCATTCTGGCACAGCTATAGATAAACTGATGATAGAATAAATAACTTGGAATAGATAAGGAGTAAGGGCAATTGATAAAAATGGCACTATGAAATTATATGGAAGGAAAGATTTTTTAAAAACATGGATTTGAGAAAAAATGAGCTTCAATACGAAGACAAAGAAAGAGAAATTACTCCTTCCACCTTAAACAGTGAAGAACTCCACAGGGTTCAAGATATAAGCATGAAAGATTCAAGTAGGAAGCTAGCAAAGAAAATACTGGGGAAGTACTTTGTGATACAGGGGGAAGCAAATGCTAAAACCCACAGATCATAGGGTGAAAATGTGATGAATTTGACCACATCAAATTGAAGATTTCTGCTCCATGAAGGAGAGATTATGAACTGGAAAACATTCACAATATTTAAAGCTGATAAGGAACAAACATATGGAAGTCCTACAAAACAATATAATATGACAGAAAACCCAAAGAAAAGAGCAAAGTTGCTCAAGAAGCAATTTGAAAAGGTGACACGCTAGGTGCTAAAAACTATTTACAGAGGTGTTTATAGTCATTAGAAATTAGATGCAATTTAAGCAGAATGAAGGAACTCTTTAACATGGCAAAAAAGGCAAAGTATTAGGAAGTGGAATAATAGGAAATTTTGGTTAAGATGTAGAAACAAGGGAAGTAGGGGGAGAGGGAAGAGGAAGAGGAAAGACGGGAGGGGGATTTGTGTGCTCTCAAATAATAGGCACAACGTAAGGGCACATGGCACACCTCCTGGGTGAGGGGCACAACTACAGCTTGGAGTTTACCTAAGAAATGCGAACAGTGTAACCTAATCATTTGTACCCTCATATTAATCTGAAATAAGAAAAGCCCCCAAAATCAGTGGTTATGACACTCACACAGACACTCTAAAAGACATACGAATGCTGCTTACTATTCCATAATACCTGGGTATTTAAGTTGGTATAGAGATCACTTTAACATTAATTAACATTGGTAATTAATTAATTCTCCCTTGGAAATCTGACATCCAAGAGAAGTACCATGTTTATTCCGTGGCTTTGCACAACACTCTACAGGCTGTGTACCCCCTGAGAGATGCAGATTGCTCCTTTGATAAGCCAAGTTCTAGTCCATATAAATCAAATGATAGAATACACTTATTCAGCTGCTTTATCAGGCACTTTTTTTTTTTTTGAGACAGAGTCTTCCTCTGTTGCCTGGGCTAGAGTTCTGTGGCCTCAGCCTAACCTCAAACTTCTGGGCTTGAGCAATCCTCTTGCCTCAGCCTCGCAAGTAGCTGGGACAGGCACTTACCAGGATGCACAGCTAGTTTTTCTATTTTGGTAGACACAGGGTTTTGCTCTTGCTCAGGCTGGTCTCGAACTCCTTAGCTTAAGCAGTCTACGCACCCACGCACCGGGGCCTCCCAGGGTGCTTGGATTACAAGTGTGAGCCACCACTGAAAAAAATTTAAAAAATATATGTATAGTATGAGAACTGAAACATGAAGGCACAACATTGTCTTGATCGACCTCAGCTGGGAATGTGCTCATAGGGTGACTTGGATTTTTGGCTACTCTGTGCATGTTCTAGAATGACCCTGAAAGCTCCATGAGTGGCTTTAGGGTTAGCAAGTAGGCAAATTTGCAATCTATGAGCAAGGAGGATGAACTGTATTTAGCTGAAGGTTATGCAAACCCTATGATTAATCTATTTTACTTCTTGGTATATATTTCAGGGAAAATCCTCCATATCTCCATAAAGGTATATACCCAAGGACGTTCATCTAGACATAATGGAGGCAAAGAGTTGAAGGCAATGTAGATGTCCTCCTCTTGGAGAAAAGTATAATGCAATAAAATCATACCATGGAATAGTACGCATCAGTTAGAGCCAATGAAGCTAGATGTGTAAATAGCAACATACATAGATTTAAAAAACAGAATTGAATGAAAAATATTGAAGAAAAATATGAAGGAATAAATTGAGACATGACAATTTTTTTTTTGAGACAGTCAAACTCTGTCCCCCTAAGGATGAGTGCTGTGGCACTGTGGCTCACAGCAACCTCAGGCTCCTGGGCTCAAGTGATCCTCCTGCCTCAGTCTCTCGGGTAACTGGAACTACAGGCACCCGCCACAGTACCTGGCTAATTTTAGTAGAAATGGGATCTGGCTTTTGCTCAGGCTAGTCTTGCACTCCTAAACTCAAGTAATCCACCCACCTCGGTCGGCCTCCCAGAGTGCTAGGATTACAGGCATGAGCCACTGCGCCAACCTGAAACAATGGTTTATATATGTTAAAAGTACACATATATAGCACATGCACAAAACGCTATATATTTTACAAAGATACACATATTTAAGGACATATATTCACCACATTAGAGTCAGAAAGTATTAAAAGGGGAAAGTAAGTAAGATGAGCAAGGGGCCTGCAGAGACTGAGTATACTGTGCTCTGAGCTCTCTTCTCCTGAGGTCCAAAAAACAGGGCACAATTGGGGAATTATAAAGTGCTATGTGCATGTAAGAATGGCACCTAGCTGACATTTCAGAGTGAGATGCCAGGGCAGGCTCCCTGGAGAAGGTAATGCTTCAGGAGAAACCCAAGGAAGATTTAAGCAGGTGAGATGGGCAAAGAAGAAGAGGGCCTCACGAGGAGAGAAGAGTGTTACTGGTGAGAACAGGAACTGGTGGTTTGAGAAACTAAAGCAGTTTAGAATTGCTGTGAGAGACACTGGTAATACCTGAGGAGGCCAGAGATCACTTAGGGACAGATCAGAGAGAGCCTTTCAGCCATGCGGAGTCTGCATGTCAGAAAGCCTGCTCTGGCCACTTGATGCACTGGAGGGCAGACTCACAGACAGGCCAGTGAGCAGCGAGCCAGTGACCCCTGCACCAGCACCCAGGAAATGGTGGTGGACAGGTGCCCTGGCAGTCTGGAGACAGAGTAGAGGTGAAATTGCAGTCTTACCCAAATCTTCACAACCACCACCTGGACTTCACAGGACTGAAAAGACTCCCCTAGGAGGACAGGGCTTCAAATGCCTGTGCTCTCACTTTTTTCTTTTCTTTTTTTTTTTTTAATTGTTGCAGTTTGGCCAGGGCTGGGCTCGAACTTGCCACCCTTGGAATATGGGGCCAGTGCCCTATCCACTGAGCCACAGGCACCGCCCTCTCACTCTTTTCTTTATGACAAACTGCTCCATGGCATCTTTCTTTGTATGAGTAATTTATTTTAATCAACAAAGAGAAATTGTATGTATATATCATGTACAATATGATGTTTTGATATATGCATACATTGTGGAATGGCTAAATAGAACTAATTAATATATTCATTACCTTAAATCCCTATCTTTTGGTAGTGAGAACACATATAGTATTTCAGTCATTTTCAAGTATATAGTACATTGTTAATAACTATGGTCCCCAGGTAGTATGATCGATTTCTTGAACTTATTCCTCCTGTCTAACTAAAATTGTGTATCCTTTAACCCATATCTCCCCAATGCCCACTACACTGAGCCCCTTCCACTGATTCTTAAGTGTCAGTGTGAACTCACATGATTGAACTCCATACATTTCCCTCTGGCCACAGCTGGTTGGCCCAGAGCTGAGCATCTGACAAAAGGTAGCCAACCCCCAGTCTACTCAGTGACCTGTAACCTATGGCTTGATATAAAACCATTATTTAAATTTTTTTAAAGTTATGATAAAACATACATAAACTTACCATTTAATCACTGTTAAGTATCTAGTTCAATGGCATTAAGTATATTCACCATGTTGTC
This sequence comes from Arctocebus calabarensis, assembly GCA_963573935.1. NCBI lineage: Eukaryota > Metazoa > Chordata > Mammalia > Primates > Lorisidae > Arctocebus > Arctocebus calabarensis. The sequence goes on along the minus strand of CAUYON010148135.1, from coordinate 3,180 downwards.
CAAGCATTGCCACTATCTATTTCCAGAACCTTGTCACCACACAGAAACTCTGTACCTATGAAACAATAACTTCCCATTCTTCCTTTCCCCGAGCTCCTTCGTAACCATTATGTCTCTATGAATTTGATATTCTCGGTACCTTATATAGGTGAAACCATACAGTATTTGTCCTTTGTGCCTGGCTTATTTCCCTTATCCTATGTCCTCAAGGTTTATCCATGGTGTAGCATGTGTAAGAATTTCACTCCTTTTTAAGGCTGAATGATGTTCCATTGTATGTATACACCACATTTTGTTTATCCAAAATTCAACTGTTGTTAGAGATTTACATTGTTTCTAACTCTGGACTATTTGTGAATAATGATGCTATGAACATAGGTATATAAATATCTCTTCAGGACTCAATTCTTTTGGACATATACCCAGAGGTGGAACTCTGAGCCATATAGTCAATCTATGTTTAATTGTTGGAAGGATTGTCATATTGTTTCCACGGCTGCATTATTTTGCACTCCCACTAGCAATACACAAGAGTTCTAATTTTTCCTCATCCTCACCAATGGTTGTTATTTTCTATTTTTTTTTTTAACAGTAGCCATGTTAATGAGTGTGTGGTGGTATCTCAATGTGGTTTTGATTTGCATTTTTCCAGTGGCTAATGATGTTGAGCATCTTTGTATGTGCTTTGGCCATTTGTACATCTTCTTTGGAGAGATGTTTTATATACAGTCCTTTATACAGTTTTGAATTGGACTGTTTTTTGTTGTTGAGTTGTAGTTCTTTATATATTATGTATATTAGTGGATATGTGATTGGCAAACCTTTTCTTCCATTCTGTGGATTTTTTCACTCTTTCGATAGTGTTCTTTGATACACAAAAGCTATTTTTAAAATTAGGAAATACAGAGACTGCCAAGTAGCAGGTGTAACTACACATAAAAACCATCGTTGTTATTGTTGTTGCTATTATTTCATGTCTACCAATGATAAATGTTTAGGAAGAGTCACAAGAAAATAGTGAGTGAGGGTAGAACTAACTTGGAATTCCATATCACTATCATTCACTTTCCAAGAGATTAATTTTTTGTTGCAGCTAGAGAGGATGCCGAAGATGAAAGGATATCATGATGCCAAGACATCGCAAACTGACCTGACCTGAAACTGAAATTGATATTGGAAGAGAAGTTCTGAACAGAGAAGCCGAAAACAGAAACTCAGTAGTGACGTGGGTTGTTCTTTGGGTGATTGTCGAGTTGACAGGAAAAATGCCTCTCTTCATCCTTATGTTAAATTCTAATACCTCATGGAACTCAGGGGCAAGGCAACTTATTAAGCCATCTCCTTTAGACTTTGAAGATTGTGGTTCCACTGAGGTCTAGGACTCAAGTTAAAGGAGTGAGGAAAAGGTGTACTGCAGGAGGTTTAGATGAAAGAACATGAGTCCTAATCCAAGTTGTCCAGGGTCCCTAAACAAGAAAACACAGAGCCTTTACAACACTTCAGGAAACCCTTCTGAATAAAGTAGGATCTGAGATTGCTGAAAGTTGAGTCCAGAAACAAATCATGTCTTTTGTTGAACTGTTGAATCCAGGAGTTTCCATTACCTGGGGTTTTATGCAACAGGAAAATGGGGAAAGTTAATTCCTTGATTGGCAAACACTGAGACCCTAGAAATCAGAATGGGACTATTTGTGAAGAGACAGAGATGAGGATATCTGCCACCTGGATTCTCCCTAAACACTTTTCACTGCTTGGTATGTCACTAACTAGACAAACCTGACAAGTCTGCAAGAGGAAACGTGCCACCGAAGGAAATAAGGAGCCAGAGCTGACCCCTTGGGTGAGAAAGAGGAATATCTAGGAGTATATTTTGAGAGTGATGGCAGTGGGAACAGTAACTAATGATAAGGAGAAACTTCTTTACCCAGCCACCAAGTCTCAGGGGTAGGGAAGCTATAGTGTGCTGAAAACTGAAAGAATGACAGTCTAACCTCTGTAAGTTGAGCACCCAAAGGAATGTAACAAGTAGGTCAACATAAGGAACTAGGCCTCGATATGTACATGTGGTACATGTCCAGTCTATGAAAATTAAGTTAACTTAAAGAGGTGGTCAATGTAGGAAGGTGGTCAACTATGGGGGGCGGGGGTTCTACCGTATAGTGTTTTCTCCCAAGCAGGTATGCTAAAGGATACCGCTGCCTGAGCATATTCTGGATGAGGGACACCAGGTGTCTGCTTTTGGCCACCATGAGGATCTAGATAGCAGAGGCAAATTTCCTGTGTGAATGGCATTGGATATCAGTGCTAGAGATGAATTTTCAAGCAATAAAGATTGACATGGTAGTAGCTTCAGAGGAGGATGATTCTATCTAAGCTATTATTTCAATTAAAAAGGCAAGAATGATTTACATCTAAGTGCCAATACAGAAGTGCTAGGGCTTTTCAGAAATATCAACAAAAAGACATCCAAAGGAAAAGACTGAATTTCTTGCTAATCAAATCCTTGGAGTCTCTGAGAATCAAAATCATTTTTTATTAATGGTAATGTGACCTCATTTGTATTTGCAGTCTTATGAAATTTGGGATGCACAACTTAAAAACTGAATACAAAAGTCCATTTGAATTTGTCTATGAATTAAGAAAAAAATGCCATTGTTTATTACAATGAAGGAATATCCAGGAACATGTTTTGAGAAGTATTGTTCTAATTACCTGGGTGACTAAATTTCCCATTTTCCCCTCTATGTTATTGATGTTTCTGAGAGAAGAAACATGAATCATGTTTTCCCAGCATTCTTTGGCTCCTGGGAACATGCCATTTTGGTGATGGCTGCTTTGACATCCTTGTTTCTTAGCGTGTAGATGAGGGGGTTGAGAACTGGTGTAAGAATGGCATATACCACGTTGCCCATGATGTGGAAGTCGAGGGGCAGGTCAGCCCTATAGGCCACATAGGCGATGGCAATGGATGAGTAGTAGGTGCCCACCACCAGGAGGTGGGAGCTACAGGTGGAGAAGGCTTTGGATCGTCCTTCTCGCGAGCTGATGCGAAGCACTGAGGCCAGGATGTGGGCATAGGAGAGAAGCACCAGGAGAAGGGGGAGGAAGGACACCACCATGGCAATGCAGAAGCCCATGAAGGTCTGGGGGGTGGTGTCCGAGCAGGAGGCTTGGACCACA
>CAUYON010148134.1:0-24797 GCA_963573935.1 Arctocebus calabarensis | reverse complement strand
GATTGGTGGGATCACACTTACGGTGCATCTTAGAAGGGTACAAGTGAAAGTTGTTAAATGCGGAATATAAATGTCTTCATATAGTGATTAAAAGGCCATGAAGGCTATGTTAAATAGTTCAATGAAAATATTTCAGATTGTATATGAAGTCAGCACATTGTGCCCCATGATTGCACTAATGTACACAATTATGATTTAAAAAAAAAAAAGTAAAAAAAAAAAGAATAGGTATGTGATAAAGCAATCACAGTAAAGTTAAGTTTAAATCTAGGTAGTATTCACCATACAATGATCTTTTTGTATTTTTGAAAATTTTATAGTAAGAATCTTGGGGGGAAATTAAATTGTAAGCCCACTGAGGAAAAATTGGGTTGTCTCTAGTGCATTGTGAATAATTTGTTCTAAGTTGTACTTCCTGAGCAGCTGCAGTAATCTTAGTGCTGCAAAGTAAGAAAAACAGACAGCTAGAGACTGTCTCTGCCGCAAGAGCTTCTGGGTATAAATAGATAAAGATTCTCATTTCTAATTAGCCTTTTCTTTTTTTCAGGGTTATACATAAACTTTCGTCACCTTTATAAACAGCGCAGACGGCGCTATGGACAAAAAAAGAAAAAGACCCACTAGAAAGAGAGATTTAGATGGCTTCTTGCCAGTTGAGCCTAATCTGTGATTCTTACAGTTTTACCTTCTTGTACCAATGTAAATGTTTTTTTTTTTTTTTAAGTTAAACCATTACATTCTCAGTGAGGCCATCTTCCTTTTCCCCGTAACATTCCTGAATTTACTGTATTATCTTGGTGTAGTACTTGCATGACATGGATTCCTGATATCTGATGACGGGTTCATTCTCGTGCATTCAGTTAACAACAGCAAAAACGCTCACCCCACCCCACTTCCTGCTCAGCCTCTTTTTGTACATGCCAGACTTACTCTTTCAGTGCTCTATCTTTACATCATACTGACCATTCTCACAGTTGGGATTTGTTCTTTTTAGCTATTGCTTGTGAAAAAAAGCAAGATTATGTTCCTCTATAGAAGGCTGTTAACAGTGACTCAGGTAGGACCTAATATATTTTGTGCCCAGGGGATTACTTGTTGGGTGGCACTGACGTTTTGAAAATCAAATGGACATAGTCATTGATAAAACATTTCTGAGTCAGAATGGGGCTAAAGAATATATTTTGGGTATCTTTTGGTAACATCTCTGACTGCATTGTGGGCATTGGAGAGGCACAGGATGATATGAGCGGAACCATTCAGCACTTTGGAACACTATGACCGCTTCGTTCCTAGCTAAACTATTGTCAACACTAAAGACAGATGAAACATAATTTAGAAAGCAGTGAAACTGTAAGAGTTGCAAACTCAAATGGCAGCAGGGGTCAGGAGGGAACACAAATACACAGGTCAAACTGGTAATACTAAAGCTGCTGGCAACGCAGGCTATGACAAACTGGAAGCGTTAGAGGAGGCCAGACCCACCTCCAAATTCTCGCCTAAGCTGTACACAAACCTAGAAATGTGTCAGTCGTCCTTCTTTGCATTGGCTGAGTCTGTTTACTCATGTTTTTGTCCAAGTGAGTGGTGGGACTGTGAATTTTTGAATAAACCTCAAAAACACTTGCTTTTATTCCGCTGTTGTTAGACTGGCTTTTTTACCTGTCTGTAGTAGGATGCTGCAAACAGAGTGGGAACTTTGAGTGGATAATCACCAGGTGATCCTTTAACAAGGATTCTAGGCAAGAAACCTGCCAAAAGTGGAACTGAAAAAAAATCTAGACATATGGTTGGCCATTGTAAAAAAAAAACGTTTCCTGTAATACATTCCAAGTAAACCAAGTAAAATGTGTTAGAAGTAACACTTGTATAAAAGAATTTAAGGCATGCGCTCTTTCTGTTCTACCATTCCCCCTGTTCCTGGGGGAGAGGAGACCTATAAGTTAATGCTGTTTCACTGAGCCCCAAATGAAAACTTAGTTTGAACTAAAACAGTTGATTAGGATAGGCTGTCTGATTTTCTAAAAAATTCATTACACTGAAGGATGTTTTGAATATGTAACATCTGTTAACACTCGTTTATATTGATTTCTGATGTTCTTTCAACTGTGTATTGGGCACATTAGGTTTGCAGTAGACTATGTTGCATTGTCATAGCAAAATTCTGTATTCCTAGTAATTGTTCCAAACCCCTTTATTGCTGTCTGAGAAAGTGAAAGGTTGTGTATTTCTATTAAAACATTTACAGTCAAAATCCTAATAACTTGTGCTGTAAGTTCATTTAATCTAATGGTTTTATAGGTGTTAATGATAAAATTATTTTGCTCAGGCAAAATAATATGTTCAGCACATGAAACCAAACATAGTTGCTCTGGCCGAGTGTAGTGGTTCATGCCTATAATCCTAGCACTCTAGGAGGCCGAGGCAGGTGGATTGCCTGAGGCTAGGAGTTCGAACCCAGCCTGAGCCAGAGCGAGACTTCATCTCTAAAAACAGCCAGGTGTTGTGAAGAGCACCTGTGGTCCAAGCTACTTGGGAGGCTGAGACAAGAGACTAGCTTAAGCCTGAGAGTTTGAGGTTGCTGTGAGCTGTGACACAATATCACTCTACCAAGGGCAACACAGTGAAACTCTGTCTCAAAAAAAAAAAAAAAAAAATACAGACGGTGCCTGGGGCGCAGCGAGTAGGGCGCCAACCCCATATACCAAGGGTTGGGAGTCCAAACCCAGCCCCGGCCGAACTGCATCAAAAATTAGCCGAGTGCTGTGGCGGGCGCCTGTAGTCCCAGCTACTTGGGAGGCTGAGGCAAGAGAATCTCTCAAGCCCAAGAGCTGGAGGTTGCTGTGAGCTGTGACTTCACAGCACTCTACCGAGGGTGATAGAGTGAGACTGTCTCCACAAAAAAAAATAAAAATAAAAAAAATAGTTGTTTGGATGAAGCCTGAGGGAGTTACACTAAAGTAGGTGCATAGAGCAATTGGAAAAGCATTGATGTTGTAAATAAAGCCTTGAGAAGTTGCCTGAGGTCATGCTTTATTCAGTCCTGATGCTGACAGTATTTGGCATTAGTAATCTCTGAATCTGCTGACCAGAATTTTGCTTAGGCAATGAGGCTTAATCAGCAGAAACGTGGAAGTCAATATGGAACCCAAGAAAAACCTCGTAATGTATGCCATTTAGAAAGTGGAAATTCAAGTGGTAGGGCAGACCAAAAGGCAAAGTAACATTAGTTTCATAGTGAACCATCTTATAAAAAATCCAGTATTTTATTTTCATTAAAAAAAAAGAGAAGAAACCGGAATCATTTTACACATGGGTGGTTCTTTAAAAGTCTGCATCTCAAAATATGCCAAAAGCACCTGAGGTCCATGACCACAATTTGCCCAAGTCCTAAGGAAAGTTCTGAAGGTTAGTGGTGTTGGGTTTGCACTTAGCAAGCCCCTAACAGTCTGAGTTGCTCATCTCAAGAAGCTTGAAAGTGCCTTTATAGTTGAGATATAAAACTGGAGAGAAGATGCTTTCAGGGATCCAGAGAACCCTTGCCAGTCAGGTTTCCTGAGGAAGGCAGGGGACCTCTGTGGTGTTCAGTCATTCCACCTTCTTAGCAGATGTGCCCATCAGGGGAACAACAGCTACTGTTAGGGCTTAAAGATTCTAAGTCCCCAGAGCTAAAGTTAAAGCCCAACCAGCCAGACCATTGTCACACTTAAGAGTCACCGAAAACAGCCTCCCTGAGTCAGCTTCAGGAAGGTCTTTGGGTGGCTATTCCAGAGGTGAACATACTGGAAACTAAATCATTTTCAATTGAAATGAAAAAAGGCTCTAAGCATCAGCTTCACATTCTGTCAGCACTACTCCCAGAGAAGTCTGTATGCAAAGGTGTGATGTTCTGGTCATAAGCCGCATACTCGGAGGTGCCCGTACTGGCCAGCTTGAGCTGCTGGGCAGCATGGGTCAGCTGGAATGCAGCATCGGGGTGGGCAGTGTCGGGCAGCAGTGTGCACTCCCTTTCCAGCATGTCAGCCACCCCTTTCAGCAGATCTAGGAAACCGAAGGCCAACGCAGCCTTTCGTAAACGGTTTAGCTCCTGAAACAAGACAGAAAACACCAGTGTTCTGAAGTGTGTTCTCATCATGTTCTTTCTAAGTGCCCAGCTTAGAATAAGTTACCCTCAACCCTGAACTTTAGGGAGTATTTTTACATGGGAACAGATGTTTAGACAGAGATGCCAACAACAAAAGAGTATGATGGCATAACTGGGAGTGGTTCCTCTACAGGTGATTGAATCTAGCTAAGGCCCGCAAGCTGACTGCAGCACAGGCTTCAATCACAGGCTGTCGCCATCATAGCTAATGACCACCGCTTATGCCGTATGTGGTGGTAAACACTTCGCATAAATCATTTCATTTACTCATAACGATTAGGAGGATTACTGTATTTTGCTGTATATAATGCACACCCGTTCTTGGCCCAAATTTTTGAGGGAAAAATAAGGATGCGCATTACACATGGGTAGTATGGTTTGGGAGCAGGGGAGCCCAGTGGGCCTCCCAGGTCACTGTGCCCTTTCGCCAGGTCTGCAGGGTTCGCAGGGTTCCAGTCCAAGAGGATCTGGGATCTGTTGGGAATGAGTCAGAGTGGCCTCTGCCAACTGCCCCAATCAGGAGAGGAGGTAGTGGTGGGGCTAGTGAGGTGGCTGCAGCTGTGTTGGGTGAGGGCCAAGGGAACCCAGTCCCCTCTGTGTGCAGGCCCGAGGGACTTGCCTGGCTGCCTGCAGGCCACGCAGCCTCAGAAGCTCCTATACCACCAGTTATATGCATGGCCATCAGGGCTGAAGCCCCACACTACCACGTGGCAGGGAGGGTAGGGCTCCCAGGAGAGAAGGAAGGATCAGCCTTCACAGAGCAGGCAGCTAGGGGAGGGCCATGAAATCTGCATGTTTACCATGGCAGTGTTAACCCTCCCCAGACTGAGAGCCACTTTCTCAAGGGGCATTTTCATGAAAGTTTGAGCCAAAAACATGGGTATGCATTATACACAGGAGTACATTTTACATAGCAAAATAAGGTACTTTTCTTCTGTTACTCAGGTATGGAAAAGATTTGCCCCAAATCTTGGTGTTAACCCTCTGGCACCTTTTTGGCAGGACCCCAGATTGAACAATTAAAATGTTCAGAAGTCCCTGGAGGAGCAAGACTTCAGAAAGACTGCCACAAAAAGCATGGCTTGGTAGTGAATGGAATGCAAAGTGCCCCATCAACCACTTAGTGGAGTGATCTGGGCAAGGTGTGTAGCCTCTCTCAGTCTCAGAGGCCTCACAAAGTGAAAGGCTGAAGCAGTCAGTTGCTAGGGGCCCTTCCCAGCTCTAATATGTAAGATTATATAAACCCAGAAAAGAGAAAAGGGTTCTCTGACCACTTCTGTACTATCATCTATTAAAAACTAAAAAGTTCAGAGGCACATCTAAGAACAAATGTGTCACCCTGAATAGCCCACTGTGTAGAAGGCTCTGCAGGGAGATGGGCTGCAGCCAGAGGGCTGACCAGGGCCAGTGTGGGTTATGGGCTTCAGGGAGGGAGGGCCTGGCTCCTTGAGAAGCTCCCTGAGTGAACCCTGATTGAATAAAGCTGCTTTTGATTGATTTTACCAGCTTGCTACACAATCAGGTTTAAAAACAACATAAAGTTAATGAAATAACACCCAGACAAAGTAGCATGTATGTTCTCTGGAATCGAGGCTTGCCTGCAGCTAGCTATATGCCTGGTTGAAGATTAACAAGCGAGGACACAGATGACAATCCAGCACACCTTCTGCTGCACTTAATTTAATTTCAGCCCAAACACCAGAAGGACAGGGAGAAGATCCCCTCACCTCTAACTTCATCCCTTGTAACTTTGTATTTTCTTTACCAGTGGTTCTGGATTAGCTAGTTAAGATTCTGTAAGGCCTCCTTTGCAACTCATAAATTTGTAATTTTAGAAGTCATTCCTGGAAGCAGCCTTCTCTGGTGTTGTAAGAATGTTCTGGGCTTCTGGGCAATCCCTCATCCCAGGAAGCCACATATACTGGTTGCCTGGGGTGGGACTGGATACCTTTATAGGAGTGGGTGAGGAGGGTTCAGGGCTATGACCCAGAGGTCCTTCAAGCTGCCGCCCTCAGCCTTTCACAGCAATACCAACAGTGAAATAAGGCCATTTAAACCCGTCTAATCCTTAGATTTTAGGGAATAGACCACTTCTACTGATTTTACTTGATGAAAAAACTGAGACACAAGTCAGATATTTCTAATCCTGGCCCATGTCCATACTACTACCTCACAAGTTCACTATTTATTTTGAGTATATCCTCTTTTCCATTATAATTTTGACAGTCTCACCTTATAGAATGTTTGTGTTTTTTCAGGTAGTTTCCTTGCATTTCTTAAAATCTTCTGTACATCTGTCTATTAATGGTAAAAAAATCCATTATTAGAATTCTGTGGTAAAAAGGAGAAAGAATACAAAAGGATAGCTCTAAATGTTAGAAAAATATAAATGAGAACAGAGGTATGAAATCAAGATGAGAATCCCTTCTCAGTTAATGTCAAGTTCTGTTAATAAAACATTAATAAAGTACTCCCTCCTTTTGAAGGGATTGTCTCACAAAATACAGTCAGTAAACCCATACATCCATGGCCAGCTGCTTTTTTTACAAAGACCATTTGATATGAGGTAAAAAAGTCTCCTCAATTGGTGCTGGGACAACTGGATATCCAGCATGCAAAAGAATTAAGTTGGACCTCTACATCACACCATATAAACAAAATTAACTCAAAATGGACTGGAGAAATAAATGTTAAAGCTAAAACTATTAAACTCTTAAAACATAGGAGTAAATCTTCATGACCTTGGATTCGGTAATTATCTCTTAGTTATGACACCAAAAAGCATAAGCAACAACAACAAAAAAAACCAACTAAAAACCCCATAAATTTGACTTCATCAAAATTAACATCTTTTGTGCACCAAAGGACACTTACCAGGGTGTGAAAAGGCAACCCACAGAAAAGGAGAAAATATTTGCAAATCATATTTATCTGCTAAAGTTCTACTATCCAGAATATAAAAAAACTCAACAATAAAAAGACAAACAATCTAGTTGAAAAAAACAAAGACTTGAATGAGACAAAGGACTTGAGTAGACACACTTCTCCAAAGAAGACATACAAATAGAAAATAAGCACATGAAAAGATGCACCTTACAGGTCATTAGCTAAATGCAAATTAAAACCACAAAGACTCACCACTTTATACTCATTACAATGGCTAATGGAAAATAATGAGTACTGGTGAAGATGAGGAGAAACTGGAACACTTATACATTGCTGTTGGGAGTATAAAATGGTATGGCTGCTGTGAAAATGTATGGCAGTTTCAAAATAAATTACATAGAATTACTAAATGACTTAGCAATCCCATTTCTATGTATACAACCAAGAGTTTTAAGAAACAAATGTTCAGACAAAAACATGTACATGAATGTTCATAACACCATCATTCACAGTCATGCAAAATGTAACCTTAATGTCCTTCAACTGAATGGATAGACTGTGGCATAAAATGGAGTATTACAGTATTGATATGTGCTACAACATGAATGTTGAAAACTTTATGCTAAGTGAAAGGAGGCAAATACAAAAGCCACAAATTATATGATTCCATTTAGATGCAATATCCAGAACAGACAAATCCACAGAAACAGAAAGCAAATCAGCAGTTGCCAGGGCTGGGAAAAGTGGGAAAGGTGGAACAACCTCCTCAGTGGGGACAGGATTTCCTTTTGGAGTGGTTAAAATGAAACTAGGGCAGAGCCTGTGGCTCAAAAGAGTAGGGCGCCCGGCCTCATATACCTGAGGTGGCAGGTTCAAACCCAGCCCGGGCCAAAAACTGCAAAAAACAAAACAAACAAAAAAACATGGAACTAGATAGCGGTGATGGTTGTATAACTTCGTGAATGTACTAAATGCCTCTGAATCGTGCACTTTAAGAAGGCCGAAATGGTACATTTCATGTTATGTGTATTTTACCACAATAAAAAAAATACACCCAGGACCAAGACAAAATTTAAAAAATAATATAAGAAAAACTCAGCTGGCTTGGCACCCTTAGCACAGTGGTTATGGCGCCAGCCACATACACCGAGGGTGGCGGGTTCAAACCCAGCCTGGGACAGCTAAACAACAATGTTAACTGCAACAAAAAATAGCCAGGCATTGTGGCAGGTGCCTGTAGTCCTAGCTACTTGGGAGGCTGAGGCAAGAGAATCCCTTACGCCCAAGGGTTTAGGATGGCTGTGAGCTGTGATGCCATAGCACTCTACCCAAGGCCACATAGTGAGACTCTGTCTCAAATAAAAAAAGAAACAAACAAAAAAATGAAAAACTCAGCTAGATACCTGGTGGTAGAAGTGATTCTAATTATCCTTCTGACAAGGAGGTGCTGGGGTTAGAGGCAGTAATAGAGAGACCCGGGTTTTCTAACAAAGAGACCTATTCCCCTTTAGCCATGGCAAAATATGGCTCAGTCTTTGAGAGGGCTCAAAAAGGCTATAAAGTCAATAAAAGCTACTTTTTTTGTCCAGGTGGCCTGACTGCATTTTTTCATTTGGTTTAGGTTGGACTCACTGGGTGAACAAATGTAAATAAAGGTGCTCAAAGGAGAACAAAGTGTGAAAAATGATTTTTAAAAATGGGTATAAATGACTTTATGTCAATAGAAAGAGAAATGTCCCTGTGTGTCTTGGCTGAGTAGCTGGCTTGGGTTATGCTATAGGGATGGCAGAAATAACCACATGAAGACTTTTACATCTTTTCCAAAACTACTGTTAAAGACAACACTCATTATGTTATTCAATGCCTTACCACTGAAAAACTTTACGTTAAATTTCAATGCCAGGAAAACGTGCTTCCTTTTATCAGATGAGAAAAACTATAAAACCCAACATGTTTCTTATTTGACCTTGGTTGCAGGAAGATCAAAGCCAAACTATACAAATATAATTATCATTTCGCCTCAGGTTCTTCACACAATTGTCTTCCTTCTTCCTTTAGGATTCTTATTGCTTTAAATTTTGTAAAAAAATGATTTTGTTATTATGTGTTTTACTGTAGGCCACCTCAAATCCTTTTTAGAAATAATGACAAATATTAGAAGTAAATTAATTACTAAGTATGAAAGGAAAGGAAAATCAAATTGAATGTCTGCCTGCCTGTCCAAATGCTTCCTCTTGCCCCCAGTGGAAAGCAACAAATGGTAATACTACCTGTAGGCCACTGGGCTTGATCCAGACAGTCACATTCTGGGCATAACTGCGTTTGTTTTTGGGCTGCAGGGGAAATGGGCTCTTATTGTCGTCCTCACCATAAGGGTTTTCTTTAGCATCTTAAAAGAAAAAGACACCTGTGAGATGATATCTGGCAAAACACAATCAATTACATTTCCAGTTAGGCTAGGAGCTCTTTGAATCATTCAAATCTTTTATATCCTAATAGCTTTGTTAATTAGGAAAATCCATTAACTTCAGTTAGGTTGAGGGACCTGTTCTCAATTGAAAGCTACTGATACAGAAACCAAGCAAAAGGAGCCCCACTTAAGTAAAAAACAGCTTAATGTTTTTTAAGAAACAAGCTTCATTTATCTGCTTTATAAAGTAAGTACATTTTATAGTAAAATATACAGGCATATATAGTAAATACACATTTTAAATAAATATGGATATATATTTACACACACACAGTATATATGCAATTCTATATAGTTCAGCCCAGTGCTCTCCAACAGAACTTTCTGTGATGATGGAAATGTTCCAACTCTGTGCTATCCAGGAGGATAGGTAGCCATTGGCTACTGAGAACTTGACATGTGGCTAGTGTGTAAGGAACTGAATTCTAATTTTTGTTTAATTTTAATTAAATTTGAATAGTCTCATGTAGCTAGTAGCTACTGGATTAGACGGAATAGGTCTAGACAAAAGAAAAAAGAAAATTGTATCTGGCCAAACTAAGGAAAAGGGCAAGAGAATAAATATTTTTGTTGGACCCGAATCTAGACTACTGAATCAGAATCTTCTATCCCTACCAAGATTTCTAAACAAGTTCACCAGATTTGTTTGTTTATTTACTTTGAGTTGACATGTAATAACTGAACCTATTTATGGGATACAGAATATTTATATTCACATAGATACAATGTGTAATGAGTAAATCAGGGAAACTGACATGTCTATCACCTTGAACATTTATCATTTCTTTGTGTTTCTTTGATTATTTCTTCTAGCTTTTGAAAAATACACACTAGGGCGGCGCCTGTGGTTCAGTGAGTAGGGCACCGGCTCCATGTACTGAGGGTGGCAGGTTCAATAGCCAGGTGTTGTGGCGGGTGCCTGAAGTTCCAGCTACTCGGGAGGCTGAGGCAAGAGAATCGCCTAAGCCTAAGAGCTGGAGGTTGCTGTGAGCTGTGTGATGCCACCACACTCTATGGAGGGTGATAAAGTGAGACTCTGTCTCTATAAAAAATATATATATACACACTAAATTATTATTATTATTTTTTTTGAGACAGAGCCTCAAGCTGTCACCCTGGATAGAGTGCCGTAGCATCACAGCTCACAGCAAGCTCCAATTCCTGGGCTCAAGCAAGTCTCTTGCCTCCACCTCCCAAGTAGCTGGGACTACAGGCTCCTGCCACTACGCCTGGCCATTTTTTGGTTGCAGCTGTCATTGTTGTTTGGCAGGCCTGGGCTGGATTCAAACCTGCCAGCTCAGGTGTATGTGGCTGGTGCCTTAGCCCATTGAGCCACAGACACCAAGCCCACACTAAATTATTAACCATGTTCACCAGAACATTAAAACTTTGTCCTCTGGAGGCCAAGGAGGGTGGACTGCCTAAGTTCATGGGTCCAAGACTGGCCTAAGCCAGAGTGAGACCTCGTCTCTAGAAATAGCTGGGCTTGTGGTAGACCCCTGTAGTCCCAGCTACTTGGGAGGTTGAGGCAAGAGAATTGCTTGAACCTAAGGGTTTAAGATTGCTGTGAACTATGATGCCATAGCACTCTACAGAGGGAGATAAAGTGATACTCTATCTCAAAAAACAAAACAAAACAACAACTTAGTCCTATCACAGCTATAACTTTGTACCCATTACCTCTCCTTATCCTCCCCTCCCTACTATGCTTCTGGCTTCTAATGATCACAATTCTATTCTTATATAATAAGCTCAATTGTTTTAGCTCCCACATATGAATGAGAACATTTAGTATTTGTTTAAGTTTTACTTTTGTACCCAAAAACTCGTATGTGTGAGCTACTGCCCTTTTTTAACTATTGGCATTACACTGATACTTATAACTAAAAATTTATATTCAGCTCTGCTCTCTCTTAACCCCAGGCTCCTACGGAACTGTCTCTGGGCACCTCTACCTCTAGCTCTCAGGCACAAACTTAATTGCACGAAATATGTTGTTGCTTCTTCCTCTTTTATACTCTTCTTCCTCTTTTTCTATTTCAATTAATAGTACTGCTTTTTTTTTTTTTTTTTTTTGAGACAGAGTCTTACTTTGTTCCTCTTGGATTGCAGACATATTGCACAACTCCAGGAGGCACCAGCACCTAGAACACCAAATCTCCTCACTGGTGTCCCCATTCTCACTGTAGCCAGAAAAGCGTGCCTCATCACGTTACTCCTCTTCAGGATAAAGTCCTGCTTTCTTACATTGCAGATGAGGCCTGCTCCATGTTAGCTACCACTAACCTCCAACCTACCTCTACACCCCCCCATACCCACGCTCACATTTTGTGTTCCAGCTCCCTTCCTTTCTATAGGAGTTCCATTTGCCCAGGATGCCCTTCTTCCTTCATTGGCTCAGCTAATTCCTCCTTTTCTTCAAACCTCAGCTGGGATGTCTCTCTGTGAAGATTGTCCTGAGTCCTCAGGCAGAGCAGAGTAACATCTCCTATAGGCTAAGTCTAATTTGTGCCAGTCTGTGTTTATTTCTCTACTTCCCACTAGACTTTGAGCAACTCCAGCTAACTTTTATCAGCTAGGCCTGGCATAGAATAGATTGTTTGGTAGATGTTCCTGAAATAGAAATGAGCCCAAATGAGTCAAGGATGACTCTACAGTTGGAGCTAGAATAGTTAGTAGCACAAAGCCTTCAATCAAAAGAAGGAAAATGAGAATAAGAAATAGTTTAAAAAGAAAGGGCTGAGAGACAATGGTGTGTGTAACAAACTGAGTTTGAGATTGTGGCAGAATATCCAAGTGAAGAGATCCAACTGGGAACTGGAAATATGACATTTCAAATTCCAGGGAAAGATTGGGTGGGACTAGAGTTACAGATCTGGGGAGTCTGAAGCTATTACAGCTGCTGAAATGACCAAGAAAGAATAATAACCCAAGAAGCCAAAGAACATGTGGGAAACTGCGAGGCAGGAGGAAGAAAAGACAAAATGAGAAAGAAAAGTTTTTTTTTTTTTTTTTGCAGTTTTTTGGCTGGGGCTGGGTTTGAACCCGCCACCTCCGGCAATGGGACTGGCACCCTACTCCTTTGAGCCACAGGTGCTGCCCAAGAAAGAAAAGTTTTAAAAGAACAAGTCAGATAGGTACTAGATACATTGTCAGGAAAGCTAAGGGAAAATGGTTTGAAGAAGAAAGATGGATTAAATTATCTAGGAATGACAGGAAATTACTTGGGTTGAAAACAATACATTACGAATAAAAAAATTTATGAAGATTAGCTTTCACTCTAAGCAGTTAAAGTGTTTATGTTTACTTAAAGTAATCTAAATGTTAGTTCCCCTCTGTTGTAAAATTTAGGAGTTCCAACATAAAACTGTCCTTGGAGCTCTTTACATACACATCCAGCATCATCAGAGACCACAGCATATCCGTAAGGGAGATCAGACAGCTCTCTGACATAATCAGAGACATTCAGAACAGCAGAAAGAAAACAAAGTGAGACAAATAAAATCTGATCTGAATTTTACCTGAAATAGGACCCAACTGTGCCATTTTCCCTAGCCATGGGAGAGGTTCTGGGCCAGGCTCAAAGAGAGACATCATGAGGTTTGATTTCTTCTTGCTGTCAGCTTGGGAGTAGAGCATTCCATGCCATTCAGGACTAGATGGAGAGAAGATGGAGGATCAGAAGAACAAGCCTAAAACTGTGAAATTCAGTCAGTCTAGTTTTGCTCTTGAGGGACACAATGTTCAGCTTGGAAATCAGGCATATTACTTTTACCAAAATCAAATCCTAAACCTGAAAATATATACTACTCTCTCATAATATTTTCTTTCTTCTGGAATATGTGTTATCATTCAGGTTAAATTATGTATAAATGGAAATCATACGTAGTCTCAAAAGAGAAAAAACAAATTAGAAAGGGCATTAAGTACCCGATGAGGAAGAAGAAAGTTTGTGACCTACAGGTCCTTTTAGCTCCTTCCATGAGTCCTCGCAGTAGCACTGACACAGAGTACAAAGCCATCACCTCATTTCTTTCTTTCTTTTTTTTTTTTTGAGACAGAGCCTCAAGCTATCACCCTTGGTGGAGTGCCTTGGCATCACAGCTCACAGCAACCTCAAGCTCCTGGGCTTAAGCAATTCTCTTGCCTCACCCTCCCAAGTAGTTGGGACTACAGGCGCCCATCACAACGCCCAGCTATTTTTTGATTGTAGTTGTCATTATTGTTTGGCGGGCTCGAGCTGGATTTGAACCCGCCAGCTCTGGTGTATGTGGCTGGCACCTCAGCTGCTTGAGCTACAGGTGCTAAGCCCATCACCTCATTTAAGAGACACTCTGTGTCTAGCTTCACACAGGGCTTCAGATGAGTCACATGTTCAGTGCCAGTACAAGTATCTTGGGTGCCAAGAAATACAAAAGACTAATGCCTATTAAGAACTGCATTCTTCTTTTTGGACAGGTTAACATTAACTGCAGCAGAAATGGAGTCATATTTCCTCTGGTTAATCCTTATCTCTTGAGAACTTGTGTATCAGTCAACCTCAGATGATGGCCAGAAGATATTACAGAGAGGAAAGCAGATAGTTTTGCAGATTTTGAGACCACACGGAATGTAAAAGCTAGAAGGGCTTTTCTCACAGGAAAGGAATACAGCACAGAAGTTGTGAGTATGCTCTGGAGTGAGAATGCATGGATAAAAATCCTGTCTGTTTCATTTACTAGCTGTGTGATCATGGGTAAATTCCATGACCTCTCTAAGCCTTAGCCTCCTCAACTATAAAATGGGGATAATGTTTAGCCTAGATTAGAAAAATGGCTCGGGTGGCACCTGTGGCTCATTGAATAGGGCACCAGCCCCAAATACCGGAGGGTGGTGGGTTCAAACCCGACCCCAGCCAAACGGCAACAAAAAACAGCCAGGCATTGTGGCGGGTGCCTGTAGTCCCAGCTACTCAGGAGGCTGAGGCAAGAGAATCACCTAAGCCCAAGAGCTGGAGGTTGCTGTGAGCTATGATGCCACAATACTCTACCAAAGATGACAAAGTGAGACTCTGTCTCTAAAAAAACAATAATAATAATAAAAATGGCTCATGCCCTTGACATCCCTTGTGCCCTGCCGAGACCTCCACCAGCAAATACGCGGTGGTAGCACTCCGTGACCCTCCTTTACCTCCCAGCCTTTTGCAGAGGAGCCTTGGGATAACTTATGTGAAGTTCTTTGCTATCCTTTTGTAGAAGGTGCTGCATTCCCAATACCATGACAATCTAACTTAGAGAAAAATGCTAAAATAATTCACATCATTTAGGACCCATATAGTTGGACCGGCTAGAAGACATTTAATTTCAGTTTGTTTTATTTCTGCACTTCACTATGAATTTGGGGCATATATGCTTTCTGTGAAGGACTTCTCAAATTACACTGTGAACACATAAAGAAAAACTTTTCTGTGTTACCACTTCTTCCTGGAAGATAGTTATAGTCTTGCTCACTAGTATTATTATATCTGTGTACAGAAGTATGCAGATTAAAGAATTTCATATTAAAGAATGTGTTTGTAAAATTCATATTAAAGAATGTGTTTGTAAAATGTACCAAGATCAGTAGTTAACTTTTTTTAAGTTCTTAAAAAGTTAAGATTATGTGTTAGACTTAAAATTACAGTGAAATTTGTTTTAAGACCTTTGTGGCTAGCTCCAAAGGTTGTATATTTGTGGAAAAAAAAATATAGGATGCTTTAAATAAAAGATATGAGAGATAGGTTTTGCTCTTCATTTTCAGAATTGTAACATTGCTGATGTTATTACAGTTATTCATAAGTTCTCTAAGTTATCAAACATAATTTTTGTATAATTTAGAGATAATTCCTGCTCGTTTGATTCACTATTACACCAAACTCTAATTCCGTCATTAAATATTTTAACTCTGTGAAAAAAAAAATGGGGATGATATTGATACCTCCCTCTTTAAATGTGTTAACATGTAAAGTGCCCAGAGGAGTGTTCATAAAATACTCAATGTTAGCAGCATCTTTTTTTCATTTAGTTCTACCCTGTCATGTTATGTGGTATAAATGAAGCATCTGTGAATCCTGCCTAAGATCCTATTGCAAGTTAGTAGCACGAGTATAACCAGAACCTGTATATCCTAGATAAGATAGGATAAAAAAAAGAAGAAAATGAATTTAGAGGCAATATAACTAAAAAGGCTCATTTTATGCCTATTTCAGGGGATGATTTAAAGAGCGGTTTAGAGGGTAATAGCAGGTGGGCAGGGTATGGCAGGTAGAGGAAAAAGGTGACAAAGACCTTTCTTTTTCTTTCAGGAAAGTATGTGAAATACTTTATAAACTGATTTTCCACTTCATTCAAGCAAATTTAAACAAAGTTTCCTACCCTAATTGAACAATTGCCACCATTCCTTCTACTTTTAGACTGCCATGAAGCAGGACACAAAAGTTGGGTATTTTGCCTGCAATCTGATTGGCTGAATTTTCATCTTCATTGTCATCAGTGATGCCAGTACCCACCTCATCGCCTTCTGTGAAAAGAAGAAAAAAATAGACTCAGGTCAGCTATTAAAAACTCCAAACTCCAATTACACTCTTGGATATCTATAGTCTTAAAAGGAAAGAGTGTGGAGTTGCACAACGATATTGTAATAAGTACGAAAACTCATTCCAGCTTTCCAATGCCCATATAAAAATCAGTTTTCTAGTCGGGCCTTGTGGTGGGCGCCTGTAGTCTCAGTTACTTGGAAGGCTGAGGCAAGAGAATCACTTAAGCCCAAGAGTGGGCTGCTGTGAGCTGTGACGCCATGGCACTCTACCAAGGTGACATAGTGAGACTCTGTATCAAAAAAAAAAATAAATAAATTTTCACATGTTATATAAAGTTCATTTATATAAATATCCAGAAGAGGCAAATCTGTAGAGACATAAAAAATATTAGTGGTTATCTGGGGCTGGGGAGTTTGGGGCCTGAGAACTGATAGTTAAAAGAGTGCAGTGTTGAGTGATGCCTGTGGCTCAGTGGGTAGGGCACCGGCCCCATATACTGAGGGTGGAGGGTTCAAGCCTGGCCCTGGCCAAACTGCAAAAACAACAACAATAACAACAAAAAAATTGCCGGGCGTGTGGTGGGCGCCTGTAGTCCCAGCTACTCGGGAGGCTGAGGCAAGAGAATCGCCTAAGCCCAGGAGTTGGAGGTTGCTGTGAGCTGTGTGATGCCACGGCACTCTACCGAGGGCAATAAAGCGAGACTCTGTCTCTACAAAAAAAAAGAGTGCGGTGTTTATTTGGGGGTGATAAAAAAGGTGATGATCATACAATTCTGTAAATATATTAAAAGCCACTTAATTATATACTTTAAATGGGTGAAGTATATGGTATGTGAATTATATCTCAGTAAAGCTGATATAAAAACAATCCATTTTCTACAGTTCTACTCAGATGCTCAGTGAGATGCTATCTTGGAGTTTCAGGCATCCATTTAAACAGAACAAGATACAGAGATGTCAGGCTTGGTTTTTGTGTTTGTCTTTTAAAGAGACAGGATCTCACTGTGTCACCTGGCTGGAGCACAGTGGTGTAACTGCAACTCACTATAGACTCAAATTTCTGGACTCAAGAGATTCTCCTGCTTCAGCTTCCAGGAATTCTGAGATTGTAAGTGTGAGCTACTGTGCTCAGCCTCAAATTTGTTCTTAACCGATAGCCTTCAGATAGCACATGAATCCAAGTCCCTAAAGGTAAACAATGATTGTAAGCTTCTGAATGGACTCTCTCCAAGTTCCCTCATGTATTCTGCTGACAGATGAATCTTCCTATAATTAACTTCCCTCTGAAAATATCTGTCTGCTCAGCCTTGTTCAAAGACTTTCTAATTCAATAGGAAGAGAATCTGTCCTGTTTAGCTGTGCATTCAACAACCCCTACAACATGGGCCTACTTTGTCTTCCCATATTTTTCTTTCTATGGTTTCCCTATATAAAAACATCATTTTGGGCTCGGCGCCTGTGGCTCAATGGGCTAAGGCACCACCACGTACACCTGAGCTGGCAGGTTCGAATCCAGCCTGGGCCTGCCAAACAACAATGACGGCTGCAACCAAAAAAAAAATGGCCAGGCATTGTGGCGGGCACCTGTTGTCCCAGCTACTTGGGAGGCAGAGGCAGGAGTCTCGCTCAAGCCCAGGAATTGGAGGTTGCTGTGAGCTGTGATGCCACAGCACTCTATCCAGGGTGACAGCTTGAGGCTCTGTCTCAAAACAAACAAACAAACAAACAAACAAAAAAACATCATTTTGCTCAATTTCTTTCTTGGCAAATATATGGGCATGGAGAATTCCCCTGGGACCTTAGAAATAAGGAAAATCTGTGTGTTCTCTGAGAATAATAAGGTATATTAGAAATTCAGTAATCATAATAAGCTATCTATGGCTGAAAGATTCTGTCTGTAAATGTGTGATCAAGTGGTTATAGAATACCCAATACTCCAACTGAGATAATGGGCTTATATGGAATGTGATCACAACTCAGTAAGTGGAAATCTGATTCATTACTTCTTGGAGAAATCTGATAAATATAAAGTGATGGTCAGCCTAGAACAGACAAAAAGAGAATTTTAAAAAGAGGCTAGCATACTCTAGAGAGATGATGAATTTGGGGACATGAATTGATAGCTGCTAGAGCAGCATACCCTAAAGCAATGAGGACCTATAAGGGCCTGGATTCACCCATTCATTCACCACTATTTACTGAGTGAGTATGTACTATGTGCTTAGCAATAGTAGAACAAAGAAAATGTGTGGTTAATGAAGCTGTATTCGACTTCCCCATTTATCAGAAGCAATCTTCAGATAATTATACTAGCCATAGTTTCTCAGCATGTTCTACTAGCAAAAGAATAGCCCTGAACAAGGGACTAAGTCTTATCATCTCTAGAGAGGACTTCCACTAAAAATTCACAAACTAGTGTGGCGCCTGTGGCTCAGTGGGTAGGGTGCCGGCCCCATATACCGAGGGTGGCGGGTTCAAACCTGGCCCCGACCAAACTGCAACAAAAAATAGCCAGGTGTTGTGGCAGGCACCTGTGGTCCCAGCTACTCGGGAGGCTAAGGCAAGAGAATTGCCTAAGCCCAGGAGTTGGAGGTTGCTGTGAGCTGTGTGATGCCACGGCACTCTACTGAGGGCAATAGAGTGAGACTCTGTCTCTACAAAAAATAAGAAAAAAAAAATTCACAAACCAACACACAGTATGTATCAAAATGTTCCTCTACAGTGAAAAGCAACAGAATTACTTTTATGGTATAATAGGCAACATTCCACTTTCAAAAATCCAGTCCTGTAAACTATTCTTTTCCCTTATATTCTGCAAAAAGGGCTATCCTACTATCTAACATTTAAGAAAAACTTTAGATAATAAGATTTCATATGTATCACTGGAGTAGGAAGATAACTCACCTTTGTTAAGTGCTATAGGTAAGACCAGATGTCTGGACAGAACTGGGGGACTTGAAATATCAGCTATATCAATAAATCCCACTATTTCCAAATCTGAAAAGAAGGAATCAACATAAAATTAATTTACTCTATGGGAAAGTACATTATTTTTACCACTTGAGTAGAAAAGGCCTACTATATTTTAAAGTAATTTAAATATAAGTTGTAACAAATATCTTAGATTTAAAGTTTATATGGGGAAAAAAAGGTCTATTCAAAGTTACTCATCAAAAAAAAAACAAAAAAACGATGGAAGTAGAATCTAGTTGATTTGAAGGCTACACGATATTTGGTGCAGTTTAATATACCGTTGCCTAGTCACAATGAAAGAGATGGATGCCTTTGTCAAGACAGCCAGAAGCTAAAGGCACAAAAAATAAAAAGTGTGTTGCGGGTGGTGCCTGTGGCTCAAAGGAGTAGGGTGCTGGCCCCATATGCCGGAGGTGGTGGGTTCAAACCCAGCCCTGGCCAAAAACTGCAAAAAAAAAGCATGTTGACAGCTCTTCATTCTAAAACTCCTTAAAATATGTGTACCCTAAATCATGAGGATTTACTGTGTACTTAATCATTTATTGGCTGAATAATTACCTATTAAACTTCAGACATTTTGCCGGGTTCTGTGGCTGAAAAAGTGATGACAGCCAATCCCCAAGAGGTTTAACATGTACTCATCACTCAAGGAGTCCACCCACCAACAGGAGACAAGTCTCCTCTCCTTGCTATTTTTGACACTTCACTTTGCCCATTTTAGCTAAGCATAGTACCTGCAACAGGAACCAGGTAAAAGCAGTGGTCTGTCACTTACTTTTAGTCATAATATAAGCAGGAGGGCTAGAAGGATACAGTATATCATAGCTGAGTGCTTAGAGATCATCTGGTTGATTCCACCCACCTAGGCAATAAGAACTAGAGGAAGTGACTTCCCAGGGTCACAAAATAAGAGTTGCTTGGCAAAGTCTAAAAGCTAGCCCTTCCTGTATGACCTTAATTATGATGCTAATCAATCTCAGTACCTCTATTAAGAATCACCCCCCAAATTTCAATGCTAGTGAATCCAGCCATGATTTCCAACTCTAGCAATTTGTGGATATAAATATCTAGAATTGGAGGTTAACTCATGACCTCACCATAAAAGACCAATATTCTGTCACCACTTAGGTGGCAATCTCCATTCCAAGGTGCGGAAGACAACAGCACCCTAGTACAGGGTGAGTTTCTCTAATGTGAAAATCTGAAATCTGAAATGCTCCAAAACTGGAAACTTTTTGAAGACTGATATGATGCTCAAAGGAAATGCTCACTAGAACACTTTAGATTTTGGATCTTCAGATTTGGGATGCTCAATCATTAAGTATAACACAAATATTCCAAAATCCAAAAAAATCTGAAATCTGAAATACTTCTAGTCTGAAGCATTTGGGATAAGGGACAGTCAATGTGTATCAGAACAAACATTTCTTTTCAACTCTCCTAGAGAGAGAAGAGTAAAAGTCACAAGCTATAAAACAGTAAAGATAACAGAAAAACTATGAAGAAAGTTTTTTTTAAAGTTACCTGTATTAATGACTTTAGGGATAGGATCAATTTCTTCATCTACAACAAAAGGTTCTGGCCTGGGGAAGACTTGTACATCAGCAGTTAGATGGCCACATTTGAGAACAGCATGGAAAGGTGTATATGCCAGGTCTATCAGTTTTCTAGAATATGATGATTAATTGTTATAGGAAGAGTAATACAATACATGCAAAAATAATTTTTTTAGGATCCAAAGTTTGTTTTCCTTTTAAACCAGTTCTAAAACTAAGATCTGGCCGTTTATGAAAAAGAACAAATCTGACATTTGTGGTAAGAAAATTTCAATTCTTAAAAGCCGCAAATCAAGTTAATCTTTGAATAGACTGAGTCATAAGGAAGTCAATATCTACAGGCATTACAGATTTAGTCGTGGTTAATTTAAAAGGAAGTGAGCCTTAAAAACACTCCTACTACCTATCATTTTCTCTGAAAAATGTACAACTTGGGGAAAATGAAATGATACAGACAAATAGCAAAGTAGATATTTTTGATGGATATCAAATTATAATACTATAAATAAGGCAAAAACGCTATAAGCATATACTCACCCAAACATAGACTGTACATTTTTCAAGCACAGGGGACCATCAATAGTAAAAATCTGCCCCTCACCATTGTTTAAATCTATGAGACGTTCAAGGCATTCTAAGGAATCGGTGCTCTGAAGCTACAAAGCAAAAGAGATGAACCCTTTAAAGTGGCACAAAATGCCAAATTATTACCAGCACACCAGGGTCAAAGCTATTACAATAATATGGGCAATAAATAACAGATTTTTTTTAAGCAGGCAATAAATAACATACAATTTTCTAAAAGTTATTTTTTGTGAGAAAAAAATAACTATAACAATTTTGATTCAAGGTTACCCCAGAGGAATGTCATATAAAATGAAAGCAGCAGAGCTATTTCATTCAGAAGTAATTTCGTGAGGTGACCACAGTATTTACTTACATAGCATCTTCCCTCCTAAGTGTTTCTAACACCTTTTGGTAAGAACCATCATTATATTTTACAGAGAGGTAAAGAAGGTTGCATTAAACAACCTTCCCAAATAAATGGAAAACCTAGGAAGTAAAGTGTTTTTAATAATATACATCAGAGTAACTTTACCAAAAAAATCAAAGCATAGTTCTGTCAACATTTCTGGTAGAACACACATAGGAATTCCTAAATAAGGGAAATAACTAATCCCAAAAAGAACACTTTGACTCTTCAGTATTCATCAGTGGGCTGTACAACAACTCTAGATATATTCCCAGATGGAGTAACATTCTGAAATTTCAAAAAACATTTGCTATCTACCATCTTCTCAGAGTGACCAGCCTCAGCTGAAACCAATGGAGTTCAATGTTATAGTGTATGCAATAAAGTATTAATGGTATACACTAAAAAATACACTGAACCCTTTTATATACCTTATCAAACTGAAAAGAACTTAGTAAAAGGTATTACCTCCTCCAAATTTGCCATGCACATGATATATAACTTAGACGGGAAAGGAAAAGGTAGTGGAAACCTGTTGTTCTCACTTCGTTGATTGTGAGTAGCTAGGGAATGTCGTAGTGACCCTCTACCAATGCCAAGACAGCCGTCTGTCACCAGAACAACCTGTTTACAAAAAGAGGTCTGTACATTAAATTATTTAAAGCAGTCCCATTTACCACTGTTTTCATTGCTAGAAAGTTATGAGGAAACTTTGTGGGGTGAACGGAAGCTTAGTCCATACTACAGGGTAAAGAACACTATATTTTAATTGCAGCAGTGGTTATACAGGTGTATGCATTTGTGAAAACTCAGTAAACTGTGTACGTAAGATCAATGTATTTTACTCTAATCTAATTAAATATATATTTTAAAAAGCTTGCCTCTGAACACTTAAAAAAAAGGACAAAAGCATTCATAACTAATTCTTTTTTTTTTTTTTTTTGAGACAGCCTCAAGCTGTCACCCTGGATAGAGTGCTGTGGCATCACAGCTCACCGCAACCTCCAATTCCTGGGCTCAAATGAGTCTCCTGCCTCCGCCTCCCAAGTAGCTGGGACTACAGATGCCTGACACAATGCCCAGCCATTTTTTGGTTGCAGCCACCATTGTTGTTTGGCAGGCCCGGGCTGGATTCGAACCCACCAGCTCAGGTGTACATGGTTGGCACCTTAGCCCATTGAGCCACAGGCACCGAGCCAACTGATTCTTACTTAATTGTATTAAAACTAGAACCCCATGTCTTAAATTAAAAAGTTGGGTACCTTGGCTCGGCGCCTGTGGCTCAACGGACTAAGGCGCCAGCCACGTACACCTGAGCTGGCGGGTTCAAATCTAGCACCCGGGCCCGCCAAACAACAATGATGGCTGCAACCAAAAAAAGGCCGGGGCATTGTGGCGGGCGCCTGTAGTCCCAGCTACTTGGGAGGCAGAGATAGGAGACTCGCGTGAGCCCAGGAATTGGAGGTTGCTGTGAGCTATGATGCCACAGCACTCTATCCAGGGTGACAGCTTGAGGCTGTCTCAAAAAAAAAAAAAAAAAAAAAAAGTTGGGTGCCTAAGATACCAATATCAAAAATAGTACAAAGACCCATTTCACAAATGTCCCTAGTAAGTAAGAGCACAGAAGTCTTTTATTTTCAAAGATGACAAACTTTATCCCTTGTCAATTAAAATGACAACTGCTTTAAACATACATTTATAAAGGTCAGGCTCAGTGCCTGTGCTCAGTGGTTAGGGCACTGGCCACATGCACTGGGACTGGTGGGTTCAAACTTGGTCAGGGCCTGCTAAACAACAAAGACAACAATAACAAAAAAATAGCTAGGCATGTGGTGGGTGCCCGTAGTCTCAGCTACTTGGGAGGCTGAGGCAAGAGAATCGATTAAGCCCGAGAGTTGGAGGTTGTTGTGAGTGAGCTATGATGCCACAGCACTCTACTGAGGGCGATATAGTAAGACTCTGTCTCGAAAAAAAAAAAGAAAAAAGGCCATTTAACCAGAAGTATACAAGATCTTTAAAATGCATTCTTAATGTATTATTTTAAAAAAACCCCAAAATACTACCAAAAATGGATGGTAGTTGGAAAATCATTTTCCTTTCCCTCACTGCTTCAGAGTGATCCTGAAGGGGGTGGGCTTCCCAAGTATCCTAAGGGAGGATTATTTTTACTCTCCCTACTCTAGTCCAGTAACTTGATAATAGGCCACTTAGGGAGAATTAGATGGTTGCACCATGTGAAATACCAAGATTGGCACTTATTTCTAAAACCCAAGAATGCTTGATAGAGTTCCCCTGGAGGCTTGTCATCTTCTGGGAAGACAGACCACAAGGCAATTTCTTTTTCTAGGTATCAATAATTGTTAAGTAACAATTTATTAGTACCCCTAGCCTTTTCAGATGCTAGGTGATAATAAAGTATTTCATGCCATGTCAAAATGAGACAGACTTTACTCAATGAAGATACAGCCCAACTTGGTTTAAAAAATTCCACATTTAGGCCGGGCGTAGTGACTCAACGCCTATAATTCCAGCACTCTGGGTGGCTAAGGTGAGAGGTTTGCTTAAGCTCAGGAGTTCAACACCAGCCTGACAAGCGTGAGGACCCATTTTTTTCTCTACTAAAAATAGAAATATTAGTGAGGCATGAGTCCTCACTATAGTCCAAGCTACTCGGGAGGCTGAGGCAAGAGAATCACTTGAGCTCAAGAGTTTGAGGTTGCTGTGAGCTATGAGGCCACTGCACTCTACTGAGGGTAACAAAGTGAGACTCTAAAAAAACAACCAAAATTCATTAAGCAAGTCTAAGTGAATTCATGCCCAGTCCTTTGCCCTCAGGGTACAATACATCTCAAATTCAGATTCTTCTTTTTTTTTCACAAAGAAAGAAAAACAACAAAGGCTAGAAGTCCAAATGATGCACAAGTTTTTCTGAGTTTCTTCTCCAAAACAAAGTAAGAAATAACAAATGAAACTGTGCTACCTGCTAGCTTCTAGCTCAGAAGACACTGACAACAAACTTAATTTACTTAGTATATTGTTAGGAAATAAGTGAGGTACCAAACTTTTTATTTTTGAAAAGAAATTGATCAAAAGGCATTTATTGGGGGCGGCTCCTGTGGCTCAGCGAGTAGGGCGCCGGCCCCATATACCGAAGGTGGCAGGTTCAAGCCCGGCCTCGGCCGAACTGCAAAACAAAAAAATAGCCGGGCGCTGTGGCGGGCGCCTGTAGTCCCAGCTACTAGG
>CAUYON010148133.1:0-28561 GCA_963573935.1 Arctocebus calabarensis | reverse complement strand
TCACAGCTCACAGCAACCTCCAATTCCTGGGCTCAAGCAAGTCTCCTGCCTCTGCCTCCCAAGTAGCTGGGACTACAGGTGCCCGCCACAACGCCCGGCCATTTTTTGGTTGCAGCCGTCATTGTTGTTTGGCGGGCCGGGGCTGGATTCGAACCTGCCATCTCAGGTGTACGTGGCTGGCGCCTTCGCCCATTGAGCCACAGGCGCTGAGCTGAAAACATCTTTTCTAGCGTGAGCTATAACGATGCTACTGCACTGTAGCTGGAGCAACACAGAGAAGCCCTAGGTTTAAAAAAAAAAAAAAAAAAAAGACATAGGCGGTGCCTGTGGCTCAGTCAGTAAGGCGCCGGCCCCATATACTGAGGGTTGCGGGTTCAGACCCAGCCCCGGCCAAACTGCAACAAAAAAAATAGCCAGGCATTGTGGCGGGCACCTGTGATCCCAGCTACTCGGAAGGCTGAGGCAAGAGAATCGCCTAAGCCTAGGAGTTGGAGGTTGCTATGAGCTGTGTGATTCCATGGCACTCTACTGAGGGCAATAAAGTGAGACTCTGTCTCTATTAAAAAAAAAAAAAAAAAAAGACATACATAAAAATTAACTGTAACAATCCAAAAAGAAACTGCTTTAATAAATATATTAGCAGGCTTGGGGCCTGTGGCTCAACGGGCTAAGGCGCCAGCCACATACACCTGAACTGGCGGGTTCGAATCCAGCCCCCGGGCCTGCCAAACAACAATGACGGCTGCAACCAAAAAAATGGCCGGCGTTGTGGCGGGCGCCTGTAGTCCCAGCGACTTGGGAGGTGGAGGCAGGAGACTCGCTTGAGCCTAGGAATTGGAGGTTGCTGTGAGCTGTGATGCCACAGCACTCTACCCAGGACGACAGCTTGAGGCTCTGTCTCAAATAAATAAATAAATAAATAAATAAATTAGCAATCTTTTATGTATATATAATAAACATTTATATATTAATATGTTATTTATGTATATATGTATGTAATGTGTATATATGCATATATAATGTGTATTTATGTATATATGAATACAATGTGTTTATAATATATTTATCATATAAAAGCAACATATTATATATTTTATATATATTTGTAATCTTGAAATGAGGAAGGATTTTCTAAACACAGTGCAAAACTCAGAAGTGACAGAATATTTTTATATCTTGCATGACATAAAACACCATATAAAAAGACAAACTTGGAAAAAATATTCATAATACATATGGCAAGAAGATAAAATCCTTGACAATAAAAACTCTTCACAGCTCGGCGCCTGTGGCTCAACAGGCTAAGGCGCCAGCCACGTACACCTGACCTGGCAGGTTCAAATCCAGCCCGGGCCCGCTGAACAATGACGGCTGCAACCAAAAAATGGCCGGGGCTCGGCGCCGGTGGCTCAATGGGCTAAGGCGCCAGCCATGTACACCTGGGCTGGCGGGTTCGAATCCAGCCCCCAGGCCCGCCAAACAACAATGACGGCTGCAACCAAAAAATGGCCGGGCGTTGTGGCAGGCGCCTGTAGTCCCAGCGACTTGGGAGGCGGAGGCAGGAGACTCGCTTGAGCCCAGGAATTGGAGGTTGCTGTGAGCTGTGATGCCACAGCACTACCCAGGGCGACAGCTTGAGGTTCTGTCTCAAAAAAAAAAAAAATGGACGGGCGTTATGGTGGGCACCTGTAGTCCCAGCTACTTGGGAGGCGGAGGCAGGAGACTCGCTTGAGCCCAAGAATTGGAGGTTGCTATGAGCTGTAATGCCATGGCACTCTCTCCAGGGTGACAGCTTGAGGCTCTGTCTCAAAAAAAAAAAAAAAAACTCAGCCCCAGCAAAAAAACTGCAAAAAAAAGCTATCAATATAAAATTGATATTAACTTCTGTTCCCCATTAGTGAGAATGTAAATTGCTATTATTTATTTGGAGGCAATTTGCCAGTTGCTCTCAAAGTATTTATTATAGTTGTGTGAGTTGACTCAACAATTGAAATCTGGGACTTTACCCTACAAATATACAAAGATTATATGCAGGGATTTTCACTAAAGCATTGGGGTTTTTTTTTGTTTGAGACAGAGTCTCACTTTGTCACCCTCAGTAGAGGGTAGAGTGCTGTAGCATCGTAGCTCACAGCAACCTCAAACTCTTGGGCTCAAGTGATTCTCTTGCCCCAGCCTCCCAAGTATCTGGGACTACAGGTACCTGCCACAACAGCTGGCTATTCTTAGAGACGAGGTCTCTATCTGGCTCAGGCTGGTCTCAAACCTGTGAGCTCAGTCAATCCACCCTCCTTGACCTCCCAGAGTGCTAGGATTATGGGTATGAGCCAACGCACCTGGCCTTTTTTTTTTTTAAACAGAGTCTCAATTTTGTCGCTCTTGTTAGAGTGTCATGGCATCATAGCCAGCCATGCCTGGCCAAAGTATTGTTTTTAATAGTGAAAAATTCCAAATTACCTAAATGCCCATCAATAAGGAATTAGTCAAATAAATTGTGGAAATGACATACATAGCACCTGTTAGAAATATATACAGAAATCTGGCTCGGCGCCTGTGGCTCAGCGGGCTAAGGCGCCAGCCACGTACACCTAAGCTGGCAGGTTCAAATCCAGCCTGGGCCCGCCAAACAATGATGGCTGCAACCAAAAACAAAAATGGCCAGGCGTTGTGGTGGACGCCTGCAGTCCCAGCTACTTGGGAGGCCGAGGCAGGAGACTCGCTTGAGCCTAGGAATTGGAGGTTGCTGTGAGCTGTAAAGCCACAACACTACCCAGGGCGACAGCTTAAGGCTCTGTCTCCAAAAAAAAAAAAAAAAGAAATATATACATAAATCTATATGTACTCTATTGTCCATAACATTAAGTGAAAAATAAGCTCGGCACCTGTAGCACAGTGGTTATGGCTCCAGCCACATACAACGAAGTTGGTGGGTTCAAACCCAGCCCAGACCAGCTAAACGATAATGACAACCGCAGCAAAAAATAACTGGGCATTGTGGTGGGTGCCTGTCATCACAGCTACCTGGGAGGCTGCAGCAAGAATCTCTTAAGCCCAAGAGGTTGAGGTTACTGTTAGCAATGAGGCCATGGCACTATACCAAGGGCGACACAGACTCTGTCTCAAAAAAATGAAAATAAATAAATAAAAGTGAAAAAATATAAGTTGCAGATTAGTATGTATAACATGCCATTTATAAAAGATTAAAATGTAGGTGGCACCCATAGCTCAGTCAGCAGGGCGCTGGCCACATACACCAAGGGTGGCAGGTTCGAGCCCAGCCCCAGCCTACTAAACAGCAATGACAACTGCAACCAAAAAATAGCTGGGCGTTGTGGCGGGCGCCTGTAGTCCCAGCTACTGGGAGGCTGAGGCAAGAGAATCTCTTAAGCCTGAGAATTTGAGGTTGCTGTGAGCTGTGACGGCATTGCACTCTACCCAGGGCATCAGCTTGAGACTCTGTCTCAAAAAAAAACAACAGGCTCAGCGCCTATGGCTCAACGAGCTGAGGCGCCAGCCACGTACACCCGAGCTGGCGGGTTCGAATCCTGCCCGGGCCCGCCAAACAACAATGATGGCTGCAACCAAAAAATGGCCAGGCATTGGGGTGGGTGCCTGCAGTTACAGCTACTTGGGAGGCGGAGGCAAGAGACTCACTTGAGCCCAGGAATTGGAGATTGCTGTGAGCTGTGACACCATGGTACTCTACCCAGGGTGAAAGCTTGAGACTCTGTCTCAAAAAAAAAAAAAAAAGATAAAAGAGTAGCGGACCTAAGAGTTCAGCCTCCAAACACTACAGCAGGAAATTATCTACAAAATATTCAAGCAAAATTTCCAGAACTGAAGGACATAAGTTTACAGAGTGACTGAGCCCACCACACACCCAGGAAAATGGGTAAAAATAGAACCATACCAAGGCACATCATTGCAAAATTTTAGAACGCTTTAGAGGAGATTCTACAAGCTTCCAGAGAAAAGAAATGTCATATGAAAAGGAACAGAAGTCAGAATGGCTTCAGACTTAAAAGCAACACCTCCAAAAGCCAAACACAAGCTATAATATAAGCTCTTTGACTTTGTCTCTTTGTGTATCTTGGTCTCTGTTGCTAACTGATGGCTTTGAGTTTGTCTCTTTATGTATCTTTGTCACTGTTGTTCACTGACAGATCCCAAGTTCTTAGAGGCAGTGACAGGCATGTGTTCGGTTCTCAGTAAAAATTTATTGAGAAAACAAAAACAATAGAGATGGCTTCAAAATTCCGAGGAAAAGTATCTTCTAGCCTATAAGCCAATGAAATAGTCAAATACAAATTTAGAATACAGACATTGTTTACAAAGTTTTTAATAATTATCCCTCCCTATACCTTTTCTCTAGAAGGTATGAGAGGGTATGTTCTTTTTTTTTTTTTGAGACAGAGCCTCAAACTGTCACCCTAGATAGAGTGCTGTGGCATCACAGCTCACAGCAATCTCCCAATTCCTGGGCTCAAGCGAGTCTCCTGTCTCTGCCTCCCAAGTAGCTGGGACTACAGGTGACCACCACAACGCCCGGCCATTTTTTTTTTGTTGCAGCCGTCATTGTTCTTTGGCGGGCCGGGCTGGATTCGAACCCGCCAGCTCAGGTGAATGTGGCTGGCGCCTTAGCCCGTTGAGCCACAGGCGCTGAGCCGAGAGGGTATGTTCTACAAAACACAAATTACCCCCTCAAAGGCAAGGAATATGGAAAATGTGAGATCCGATGGTAGAGGAGAGGCAAAAAACCCCTAGGGAAGATAGTGAAAAGAGATCCTAGGATGGTAACTACATCAGATCTAAATAGAAATCAGTTCAGATTGGAGCAGTCACCAAAATGCTTGCTGCTTTACCCAAGAACAGAGTTCCCTGGTTATGCTGGCACAGATTCTTACATGTACTTAGCTTACCTGGACCATATACTAATGACGTCCCTACCCTCCCTCTACCCTCTGCCACCTGAATTAACTGAATGTATTTTATTCCATGAAAATGTTGTGCTATTACATAACTCCTGAGAGCTACAAGTAAGCCAAGATGAACTAAGAAACAGAAAATACAGTAAATCTCACTCATCTTGATTCCATTCTCGGAACAACCTGAACCTGCCCTGTGCCACAGTTGAAGAAATATGGTGACCCCTGCATTTTCTAGCATACCTTGCTTTGTGGAGAGTCCTTAAGACCACTTATAAGGCCAGGCGTGGTGGCTCATGCCTGTAATCCCAGGAGTCTGGGAGGCTGACGCATGTAGATTGCCTGAACTCACAGGTTCGAGACCAGCCTGAGCCAGATCAAGACCTTGTCTCTAAAAATAGCCGGGCATTGGCTCAACACTCGACGGTGTCAGCCACATACACTGAGGCTGGTGGGTTCGAACCCAGCCCAGGCCAGCTAAAAACAATGACAACTGAAACAAAAAATAGCTGGGCGTTGTGGCAGGCACCTGTAGTCCCAGCTACTTGGGAGGCCAAGATAAGAGAATCGCTAAGCCCAAGAGCTGGAGGTTGCTGTGAGCTTTGACACTACGGCACTGCAGCATAGTGAGATTCTGGCTCAAAAACAAAAAAGAAGAACACCCACAGATTTGGTGATTTGCTAAGAAGACTCAGTATATAAAGGCTATAGTTTACTTCTGTTTTGCTACAGAAAGCAAAATCAGCAAAGGGAAAGGGCAATGGGTTTTACTGGGGTTTGGTCACATAGGTACCCTCTGCCTAGCACATGCCAAAATTCCTGACTTCCTGAAAGAAATAAGTATTCAATGTAAACCATATTGTTTGTACAAAGTTTAGGCATAAAGTTCTACTCTTAGCATTGAGGGAATGATGAGACCCTTCCTAAAACCCATATTCTCAGACACCATCCTGGGACCAAACTTGCAAGCAGACCTTTCTAAGGACAACAGTCCCAGGCTTCCTGTATTAACACTTCTGCACAACTGTTCACTGATCTTGTCCAGAAAGGGTGTGTATAAACAATTAGGGAAGCTGAAGCTAGACTATGACCTAGAACATCTATTTAGTTTTTATTTTCCTAGAAGCCTTCAGTGAGATTGTGGTAATATTGCCTTTTCCTTACACAGCTAGATATGTGGTTGCTAATTTGTCTTTTATTTGCTTACTGAAAGATACTGTTGACAGGTACACACAAAGGTGGTAAAACCATCAGGGAAAGCAAAGGACCATGTAGTGGATTTTATCTAACAAAACCATTCTCCTCACATGGTAACAGTTGTAATTGGGCACATGGCACCTTTCCCTGAGACTACGTATGGTCACGTGACTAAAGTCTTGCTTATGGTCCTAAGAAGAGATGGACTACTTCTGGGTTTGGGTCTTTTTTTTTTTTTTTGAGACAGAGTCTCACTCTGTTACCCTGGGTAGAGTACTGTGGTGTCGTCATAGCTCACAGCAACCTCAAACTCTTGGACTCAAGCAATCCTCCAAATATATAATATATAATTATATATATATTGGCTCGGTGCCTATGCTCAACGGGCTAAGGCACCAGCCACGTACACCTGAGCTGGCTGGTTCGTACCCAGCCCGGGCCCGCCAAACAACAATGATGGCTGCAACCAAAAAATGGCCGGGCATTGTGGCGGGCGCCTGTAGTCCCAGCTACTTGGGAGGCAGAGGCAGGAGACTCGCTTGAGCCCAGGAATTGGAAGTTGCTGTGAGCTGTGATGCCATAGCACTCTATCCAGGGTGATAGCTTAAGGCTCTGTCTCAAAAAAAATAATAATAATTACATATATTATATATTTTACATTCTTCTGTATATGTATGAATCATTTCCCAGTTTAAAAAAGAGAAAAATACATAGTTATTTGACCCCTGTTACATCAGCAAACATTTCAAAGTTTGACAGTATTCAACATTGGACAATGTATAGCAAAACTAGAATCATCCTAAATTTGAAGAGAATTTCCAGGTGTGGTGGTGGCACCTGTAGTCCCAGGCACTTAGAAGGCTGAAGCATGAGAATCACTTGAGCCCAGGATTCCAAGTATAGCCTGGGCAACATAACAAGGCTCTGTCTGTTTAGAAATTTCTGATGGGAATATAAATTAATATAAACTTTTTGGAGTATGATTTTACATTATCTGTGAAAGTATTAAATGCACAGAGTAAATCAATAAGAAAAAGGCAACCCAATTTTTTTTTAGAGAATAAACAAACTTTATTTTGTAACAGTATTGCAGAAAGCAAAATATCATTTAATATATCTTGAATCTCCTATAAACTGTTCTGGTATCATGACTATAAATAGTATCAAAAACAAGGGAAAAATGTTCAACATAGTTATTAAGTCCCTATCAGGTCTGTAGCATCAGCTTTAAATAGTTTAACTTTCTTATAACCAACAAAAAAAACAACCTAGCCCCCCTACCTCTCTTCCCAGTGTCCTCAAAGTATGTGCATTATCAAGCTATTTGGTAGAGATATAACCTGCTCAATAACAAAAAGTCAACTTTACTTATATAGTTGAGAGCGGTGGCTCACACCTCTGACCCTAGCACTCTGGGAGGCCAAGGCAGGTGGATAGCTTGAGCTCACAAGTTCAAGACCAGTTTGAGCAAAAGTGAGAGCCTGTCTCTACTAAAAAGGCAAGAGGTTCACTTAAGTCTAAGAGTTGTGGGTTGCTATGAGTTATGACGCCACAGCACTCTACCCAGCCAGGGCTACCGCTTGAGACTACACAAGAAGGTTTAATACAAAGCAACTGCTGGAACCAAGTGTCCAGATAATGGAAAATAATGAAATTTAGATATGTTAAGAAAGAAAGCACCACGGTTCTAAGCTGCCTGAATCTTTTAGTAGAAAGGAGGAAAGAGTTTTCTCTTTCTCCTCCCTCCTTTTCTGGAATGCTGCCAAAGGGAGTATGTCTGAGAAGTACTGGCACTGTGGTATGACAGGGTCTCTAAGCAGAGTGCATGGTCAGCAAACTTCATAATTCTCCAGTCTAGAGATTCTGACTCTCTACTAAAAGTAAAAAGTCACAGGACTACATAGCAACAATGAAGACACAAGTTACCTCGGGAGACAGCAAAAGCCATCTGAAGAGGGAAATTTATCACATTAGATGCCTACATTCAAAAAACAAAAATAGAGCACATTGACAAACTCACAAACCATCTTATGGAATTGGAAAAAGAAGAACAATCTAATTCCAAAACCAGCAGAAGAAAAGAACCTAAATTAAGTCAGAGATTAATGAAATGGAAAACAAAAGAATCATTCAGGGCTCAGTGCCTGTGGCTCAACGGGCTAAGGCACCAGCCACGTACACCTGAGCTGGCAGGTTCAAATCCAGCCAGGGCCCGCCAAATGACAATGACGGCTGCAACCAAAAAATGGCGGGGCGCTGTGGCAGGCGCCTGTAGTCCCAGCTACTTGGGAAGCAGAGGCAAGAGACTTGAGCCCAGGAATTGGAGGTTGCTGTGAGCTCTGATGCCACAGCACTCTACCCAGGGTGACAGCTTGAGGCTCTGTCTCAAAAAATAAAAAATAAAATCATTCAGAAAATTAAAGAAACAAAAAGTTGTTTTCTTGAAAAAATAAATAAAATCCATAAACCTTTGGTCAATTTTACTAGAAACAGAAAAGTAAAATCTTTAATACCTTAATCAGAAATGATAAAGGGGAAATAACAACAGATGCCACAGAGATAGACGAGATTATCTCTGAGTGTACAAGAAACTTTATGCCAATGTGGAAGAATTTCACAATGTGAAAGAAATGGATCAATACCTGGAATCACACCCTCTCCCTAGACTTAACCAAGGAGAAATAGATATCCTAAACAGACCAATTTTAAGCACTAAGATTACAGAAACAATAAAAAATCTCCCAATGGCTCGGTGCCATAGCACAGAGGTTACAGCAGCAACTACATACACTGAGGCTGGAGGGTTTGAACCCAGTCCAGGCCAGCTAAACAGCAATGACAACTGCAACAAAAAAAATAGCCAGGCAAGCTTGGCGCCTGTGGCTCAAGCGGCTAAGGCGCCAGCCACGTACACCTAATGGGTTCCAGTCCAGCCCGGGTCCGCCAAACAAGAATGTTGGCTGCAACCAAAAAATGGCCAGGCGTTGTGGCAGGTGCCTGTAGTCCCAGCTACTTGGGAGGTGGAGGTAGGATACTCGCTTGAGCCCAGGAATTGGAGGTTGCTATGAGCTGTGATGCCATAGCACTCTATCCAAGGTGACAGCTTGAGGCTCTGTCTCAAAAAAAAAAAAAAAATGGAGGAGCAAGGGGCGGCACCCGTGGCTCAAAGGAGTATGGTGCCGACCCCATATACTGGAGGTGGTGGGTTCAAACTTGGCCCTGGCCAAAAACTGCAAAAAAAAAAAAAAAAAAAAAAAAAAAAAAAAATGGAGGAGCAAGAAGTAAGGATAATCATCCTTGGGAATTTATCTCCTTGTATTTTTCTTTAAAATATGTAAACCTACTCATACTCTGAATAACTGTCTTTCACTGTTTTAGGCTAGTCAACATAGTCCTTGTTTCCTTAAATTACATAACAAAAAATCGCAAGTTAGACATAACTTGTGCACTGTAGACAGCAAGCAACACATAGAATTAAGGGAGGATGTATTTCACAAATAGTGAGTCATTGAATTCAGAGGAGAACACTGTCTTATTTTTAGCAGAAAGGGCCTGATACACAGCAAGGTTACATGTATTTCTGCTCCTTAGATTTGGGGTATTCTGCAGAGCTTACCTCTTGACTCAGTTCCCATCCTCCTAGATCGCCTCTGTGAGCAGAAAGACAGTCACTGGCATGTAATTTCACCACCAACCTTCTTCCTTAGGCAGTCTAGCTTCCTGTCCAAGTCTACCTGAGGATGAGCACTTACAGCCTGAACGAGTTTTCAGTGTTTGTACTTATTACACATGTGTGTCTTGAACTCTCACAACTTCCTTTGGGGATTGCTTTGGTCTAAGAGTAAAATCCTGCAATGCAGTGACAGAGGAGTGTATACATTGCACACGTACCCTGATGTTCATCTAGCATCTGTGGAACATATTTTTCTACAGTAGCATTCATCATTCTAACTTGCTTTTTGGTCATTCTTTTTTCTCTTTTAGGAGTAAATTTAGCTTTTATAAAATCTAGAGAATATACTAAAAATAAAATCACAGAAATCAAATGGCAATAGAGAGACACTAATAACATATTCTTAAGTTCTTTCTATGGAATCTAAGTCCATGTAAGATACTGAATAAAAAAACATTATTTCAATGTTTTCTAAACTTAAACTGAGATTTTTTTTTCTTCTATCACTTCTTAAAATACCACAGAACACATCTTGGTAGGAATTTATTTTTTATTTTTTTTGTGGGAAGATGTGTGATGAGTAGGGAAATGTTTAAGGTATGATTGGGCTGGAAAATGAAAGGACCTTGAGTTTATTTAGCCAATACTTTAGAAGGCTTCTACAGAGAGAGATGATATTTCTATTAAAGATAATGAAAAATGAAAGACCCTTGGTCACAGTGTATGGAACTTGTATGTAGATAGTTAAAAATTAGTTCTTTTTGCATATAAACCTGGGTTGATATCATGGTAGTAGGACTGTGAATGTGTAGAACACTGTGAGAATTTAAAGAAATATGTGGTGTGTGATCTCCATCCTCAAGAAACTTAATTTATTTGGGCAGGCAAGGCTGAAGCACAGAAAATAGTTAAGGCCCAGATGATGAGATGGAGAAGCTCAGAGAAGAGGGAGATCATTAGGAGCCAGAATGGTTTATAGATGGGGTGAAGGTAGGGTAGGATGGGGATAACTGAGAAGCTTAATACATGCTTGAGCCACTTTCCTTTCCCTGAAGATTCTCTCTGAGGCACCTGGAAGGCTCTGCTACCTGGCGGGCCTAGGCATGTGTGCTTTGATGAAAGACATCTGGGTGATTATGCCATATACTGCTTCTACCATTCCCTTTCCACTACTCAAGGACTACAAACTACTGGACTAGAGGGAAAGTGAAGCTGTGTATAGTAAATATACAGCAAATTAATGCAGGCTACACAGTTGAGAGAAAAATCAGGACAAGAAAGGGAGTTTTGTCATTTTGGATAGATAGGTAGATAAACAGAAAAAAAGCTATGTAAATTTTTTATGTACAATATGACCTGTTGAAAACAGTGCTTAAGGATGGGTCATATAGCAGAGGGATAATATGTTAGTGCGTGAAGAAGTTATAGAATATTTTAATTGGCAGGATCTTTCTAACTTCTTTATGGGTAGGAAATTAAGGATTCAGAGAAGTTAAATGTTTTGTCCAAAATGACTTAGTTTATATCATAGCTAACCAGCAAGTACATTATCTAGGCACGTAGCAATGAAGAAATGCACCAGGTTGGTGTTTGCGAATACCTATAATCATGAAACTCCAGATAAAGTAGATGTTCAGAAGAGAGGAAGTAATTGAAGAAGAGGTTCCTTACTATTTACACATTGCAGATTCCACTAGAAATCTTAAAAAAAAAAAAATCCAAAACAACTTTCTAAACTTAAACCTATCATTTAAGAAACTTTTTCTATAAAAAATTGGCATGTGCTACAGATAGTATCTTATAAAGACTTCCTTTTTTCTAATTACTGTTGTGTTACAGTATTATAATTCTTTACCTTGAGGTATCAAAACTTTTTTTGTCTGCTAACAATAGACATGTTTTCATTCTTGTCTTAGAAAGAAATAATAATTAATTTTATGATTTTCAGGTAACTAAACAAGACAAGAACCTCATAAAGCCTCTTTATGACCGATACAGAATTATCAAGCAAATCTTGTCAACACCTTCCCTTATTCCAACAATTGTAAGTCAGGATGCTTGCATTAACTGGAAACTGTACTGGTGCTTTGTATTGCTGTTCAGTTAGTACTGTGTCAAAGTTAACTCTGTGAGAGTTATAGAGAGGGCTTCATGGCAGTGTATACTTGTAACAAGGCCAGCTGTTATTTCTAAAGTGAAAATGTGGGTTTTCTCTAACACTAATACTAACCATACTTAACACTGACTGATAGTTAAAACTATTATAAAATAGGACAACATAGCACTTGTACGTTTGGAGCCAATTTTAACATTTGCTTTCATTGCCTAGGGTGAGGGGAAGACATGATGGGTTTTAGCTTGGTATTATCTAATTTATAATCCAGCTAGAGCAAACAGAGCATTTCTGTTCTGTGTACACTGGTTAATTTTTCTCTATTAATAAGAAAATTGAACAATATAGTCTTTGATATAATGCAACATTTGTTTTTGGTACCATTGACTGTACTGTATATGGTATGAACTGATTTGTTTCAATAGAAGATAGGAGTGCTGAAATTAAAATCACTTTTAATAAAAAATGATTTATGGGAATACAGAACTAGAAAAGCATCATAAATCCTACTCCATCAATATTAAAGCAATCACTTGCTCCAAATATCAATATAAAAAGGAATGTTAACAAATATAAATTTAAGTATACTTGAGTACATTTGTATTTCCATATTTTTAAAGATTATTAAAGAGAATAATGATTTAGAATCTTTGAAATTTTCCCATTATAGAAACAAGATTTAAAATAGAGTATTCTCAAGAATACTATTATTATTCTACTACTATACTACTATATATTATTTTCAAGAAAATAAATCCTTTTGTTGTGATAAGAAATATCAGAACATGTTAAGAGTAGCCCTACTTTGCTTTGGTCTTCAAAGAATCCTTCCCTAAATTTGTCAATATTTTGATTATCCTTTTTATCTGAATGTGGCTTACAATGGGATGAAACTTTTAGGTTATTTCTGATGACAAAAGGTCTTTGTAGTCCATCTCATGCTTACTCATATCACTGGTATGATGCTGGGGCCAGAAGGTCTAATTGAAAGGGAAGAGCCACTTGGCAATGCACTCTATACTGGACCATGTCCTAAATATCTGTGCCTTCATTTTCCCAGATGATACAGATAAACTTAGTTAAGTGGTTTAGGCCAGTGATGGGTATCCTTTTACTCATTAACTTACACAATTTTTTAAAAGTGCAACTGAGAAAGAGTTCCTTTTGGTTGCTTCTATTCTGGTTCTCAGTAGGCATATGGGTCAGCTACCAGTTTTTATGGTATCTATTTATGGTTCCCTTCCTGTATTTGCTTCCTCTAGAGGCACTTAGCATTTTGTGACTTTCTTTCTTTAACTCTGCTTGTAATAAGCAGGAGGAAGAAGACTCTGATGAAGACTGTCCACAGGGAAGCCAACTTCCTTCTCTGCCAGATCCAGCATCTCACCTTCCCGCCGGAGACCACCCCACCTACTCTACTGAGACTGAGCCTGTTAGGGTCCTGCTACCAGATGAAAAGAAAGAAGTAAAACAACCAGCTCTTTCCATGTCCAATTTACATGAGGCCACCATGTGCGTATGGATCCTAAGTGTGGGGTCTCCTTTTAACTCCTTTTGACCTTTCATACCTTGTATGTACATACAAAGTTAAGAAGAGCTATTAGACTCTCTAAAAAAGTACTGTGCACCAAAAAGTAGCCCTAAAGCAAAATCCAGTGGTCCTCTTAACTGAAGAAACTAGAAGACAAATCCATGAGCGGTCATAGCTCCCAGTAAACTCGTAAAGATGCCATAAATTTTGATGTTCAGTTTACCATTATCATACTTCTTTTTGCCAAGGTTCTGGCAGTAGTCTAACTCTTGGCAATGTGTGAAGTAGGACTAGCCTTTGGGATGGTCCTAAAGGGGTTAGGATTTTTGACCAAACCCGTGTGGGTCAATAGTTCTCAGCACCTTT
This sequence comes from Arctocebus calabarensis, assembly GCA_963573935.1. Classification (NCBI taxonomy): domain Eukaryota; kingdom Metazoa; phylum Chordata; class Mammalia; order Primates; family Lorisidae; genus Arctocebus; species Arctocebus calabarensis. The sequence goes on along the minus strand of CAUYON010148133.1, from coordinate 14,756 downwards.
ATCCTAGACTTTTCCCTTTAGATACCTTTTTCAGACTAGAAATTCGCTTGGCTTTTAAGTAAATGAGTTCTAATAGCCTTCAGTCAGGAACCATTTGGATTTTCATTAGTGTTATGATTATCATTATTCATAACTGGCAGCTTTCATCATCATTTCACCTTCTTTGGATTGTATATTATAGCCCAGATATGAAATTTTCTTGAACATGTATTATATATAGTGTAGTGAGTTTATGTCCCAAAATAAAGAAGTTGAGATCAAGGACTAAGTTATAAGCTGAGACTGAAATTTTAATGTGCTTGTAGAATCAGTTAGTACCTTAATAAAAGTAAGTCTGACCTGCTGGAAGCAGAAAATCCTTCTTTTGTTTTTTGGTGGTTAGTACAAAGGAATTACTCTCAACTTTTCGGGAGGTGTTAGACTTTTTGAAATCAATGGAATTTTTTTTTTTAAAGAATCATCATGGATTTTTTATTACCATATATAGTTTCAGGATGTTCATAGTCTCTGATACCATATGCAAGTTTGGTATGCTTGTCCATATCAAACTCCTATTCTAAAGTATATGACTTTTTTCTCTTAGAATAGAATTTGCAATGTAATTAAGTCTTTATTCTGTGCCTAAATTCCATTCACAAGTGTTTTGTCCTTCTCTAGAAGTAGATTAAAGCTAGACTTTTCTTTAAAATCTCTTCATGTCTCTTATTTTTAGTCTATCTACCAAACAGTGATGAGTATTCCTTTAAAATGTCTGTTTCTCCCTTGCCCATTCATGTTGTCATTGTCACCCACTTCTTACAGTGGACTTGATCCACTTGACTCTTATCTGTCCTACTTTTCTTTAAGGCTGTTCCCATCAGGTGATCTTCCCTGCTTATGTGCACCCCTATGGTCAGGTTCTGGATGCCATATTTACTGAAAAGACACTCTTTTGTGGTCGTAACACTTTCAATCATAATACACTTTCTTTTTTGTGTGTGTGCTGATTAGGTAAGTATCCTTATGAAGCTTTCTCAATTATGCCAGTGGGCAGTAATGGCAAATATATATTTTATCTGGCATAGGCCTGTACTTCTTGACCACCTCCGAGAAACTAGGGCTGACAAGAAGAGACTGCGGAAAGCCTTAAGAGAATTTGAAGAACAATTTTTTAAACAAACAGGAAGGTAAGTGTGGACAGAAAATTTCAAAGCTAATATTCTTAGAGAACTATTGTCAAGAGTAAACTGTAATTTTTTTTGTAGGGAACAATGACTTTATACAAAGTGCATATAATTTCCATACTAGCTTAGATTTAATGTAACATTCTGGTAATATTAGGGACATTATTTATGGGAGGCAATAGCTGTCAAGTATGACATGAATCTTTAAGAAATAAAAGATAAAGTATAAAATCCCAAATTTTGCTTGATAAATCTTATTATTAACTGTTGAATTTATCTAAACTTTAAAAACTATTTGACCTTTTAGCTCATGTTATTGCTTTGTTCTTGGTTTAATTCCATAAATTATTCCCTACTTTATTAAATAATCCCTTTGCTTTAAATATCTTCTTTTTAACTTTAGGTTCTGCCCTAATTATTTTATTTTAGGATTTAGCCAAAAAAAATTCATAGCATTTTTTTTCTACTCTTTAAATAAATGTTTAGCTATATCCTCTATTTATCTTCTATTTTTTTTGTGTCAACCCAAGTCTCATTATGCACTCTATTAGTTTCCTCTAAATTTTGGTTATCATCCACAAAATTGCATACATAATCAGGAGATAAGGGTCACTGATCTACCTTTGTAAGAGCAACAAACTGCTCAGCTATCCTGAGCTTCAGATTCTACCTTTTACAAGCTGAAATGATTGGACTCCTGGAATACATTAGGAAGCAATGTGGGACATCACTCTTTAAAAAATAAATAATTAAGTAAATAAATGGCACAAATTTCCCAAAGTCACAAAGTGGTAAAAATTCTTCCTTTCAATTTTAGAGCATAAGCAAGGGAATCAGTGATGCACTGGTTCCTCTGTATTTCTGTCCATTTAGATGTCTGCCTTTCCTGAAATGTTCTCAGTTCAGTAACCTTAGGGTTGGACCTGATAGAGAAGGGACTCTGGAACTTTCAGTCTTCATCAACTCACCTCTTATTCCTTGGGAGCTTTTCCATTTCAGTCTACCAGGCTTATTCATTGGACTTGACCTATTCAGTAAGGAACTTTTTCCATTCAGCAAATATATATATATATGTAACCCATTGTTTTTTTGTTCCTGGAATCTTCCTTTCCAGTTGATTGGTACAAGTCTCATTTACCTTTCTGCTGATTAGTTAATTAGTCTAGTGAGAAATGCTATGTGGCTACTATTACTTATTTTTTCTTTTCTGTACTTTTTTCTCTTTCATGCAACTTTCCTCGTAAATCATTCCTTGGAATAGTGACTTTGTCTGTCTGGTCTGTCTGCTATGTTATGCTTTGGGTATATGTATGACTTGCACTAAATTTCTTGATCTCTGCATCTTTCAGATTAAAGGTATTCTGTGAGAATTTTTTATTCAGGAAAATATTTGGAGAGATGTTATCAAGTATTCTAAATCTAAATAGTCATTACATATGAGAAATGAGTTAATCACTTTAAGATGTATGTACATTCTTTTAACTTTGAGTTCCCTAAGTAAATTTACATTTTTACCTATTTAAACCCAGGAGTTTACCTTAGAGTCTGAGAACTTTCCAATGAGCAATAGACCTGCCTAGTGGATATCTGCAGTGTTAACTGGCATGCCTTTTGACATACAGGAAAGTTACTTAAATTTCATGTGTAGTATTCTACTGCATCTGAGAGTCCTAAACCAACGTCTGACATGCCCATATTTGGTTATGAAGTTGTGTGCCCTCATGTGCTGGTATTTTTCAACTAAATGCAAATGTTTTGATTTACAATTAAAATAAGACAGTTGAATGGTTAGGAAATATGGACCTTAATTTTGTTTACCTAAGACATTTTATTAGGAAGGCCTAACCATCCATAAGGTAAAAGAATCTTTTAAGGCATTGTAAATGTTCTTGGAAATAGTTACCATATAAGAAGCATGATAACCATGTGGATATGGCTTTATTGTTAAAAATTATGAGCCAGGAACTGTGCTAAATAAGCACATTAGAATGTCTTATATCATGAGGAAACGGCTTCAAAAAATTATTAGCAAAATTTTTCATTTTCATCAGTGTCCTTCTTTATTAGCCAAAATGGAACATGTAGGACTAAGGAAAAGTAGTATGTATTATAATCAATAATTATTGGTTCTCTGTAATAAACAGTTTCTTCACTTAGATGTGTTTGCATAAATTAAGGTAGTATCCAGACACACATAGTAAGTTTGGCCCATAACACAGAATGGAGGCAAGATGTTTACGTTACATAATTTAGATGACACTTAAGAGGAACCCTGTCTATGGACTGTTCTATGGAACAGTCTATGGCAATTTCAGGGCAGTAAACACTGGTGCAATACAAGTAGAGACTACATTCTTAATAATTCTTTATAAAGGTTTTTTTTATTTTATTTGTAAGAGATAGAAATAGTTCTTTATCACTACTGGGAGAATAAAAGGGGGTTACAGATATTTGCTATTTACCCAGTTTCAGTTCTGCTAATAATGGAGAGTATTTGTGTCTATATTCAGTTTTAACTGTGGTGACTACATTTGTGTCTTCCCCTTACATTTCAAAATCATAGCTGCAAATGTTTTAAAGACAATTGGTTATATTATTAATGAACGAGACCAAAGCCTTACCTTGTATCAATTATTTCCCTTTACAAAACATCCTGACAACATATTTTTGTGGGAAAGCAAATGGTTTTAACTCCAGGTATCACCCAATTATTCTTCTGAGTAAATAGTAAGAGCATGCATTATTAGACTGCAAATACAGTAGGGTCTCTATAAGCTGACCGCCCGAGGTACTGTAACAAACTGGCCAACACACAGAGGTGTTAAACATGTGGAAGTAGGCCTAGTGCACTGAAACACATATGTGGTGCATGTCCAGTCTATGAAAACTAGGTCAAATTAAGGAAGTGGTCAACTAAGGAGGTTCTAGTATATATAAAATTATATAACATTGTTATATGTCTGGTCTTAGAATTGGTGTACAGAAGATAACTACTCTAATTTAGACATACAAATACAAGAGACAGCTTAGTGATTCTACTTCACCTTAGGAGAAATAGGTATTATAATTACAAAAAAAAACTGAAAATGTGTCAGGTTTGCAAGATAGCAACTACATGTTTTTTCCTGTCACTGTAAGAACATAAATTATTTGTGGAATAAAATTTCTATAATATTCTCAGGTTGCTATTTTTAACAACTCTCACTATAAGGGCTGAACATTTTGCAAAGGTGTGGAACTATGGCAGCTAATAGAATGTTGGATAAGGAATTCATTGAAGATTCTGGCTATTGTTTCTCCCCTCCACCCCCCTCAGATCTTTTTACTTGCATCACTGTTATATGTCTATGCAATGGACATATAACATATTTATAAAACACCTATGACATACAAGTTCTATTAACTTAGAAACTTAACACATAGAAGACGAAGTGAATGAGAAAGTAAAGAAAACATGGACAAAAAACAAATGGAAGCCATACCCTATACTTTCTCATGTATGAATTATAAAAGTATATTTAATGACTATTAAGAACTAATAGACTGTATTTTCTATTTTGCAGAAGTCCACAAAAGGAAGATAGAATACCAATGGCAGATGAATATTATGAATACAAGCACATAAAAGCCAAACTGAGACTATTAGAGGTCCTTATCAGCAAGCAAGATGTGGCCAAAACTATCTGAGGTTCAGGAAATGTTTATGCTCACTTTTACCCAAGAGAGTCAAGTTTATTTCCCTTGCTCTTCTTGCTAAGCAGTTTTGACACAGTGAAAATGGATGCACTTTAGTGGTAATATTAGCTGTTTTTAAGAACAGACAGCAAGTAATTATGAGGTAATGAGAAGGGATTTAAATGGGGGAAAAATACAACAGGTAGTTACATAATTGGAAATAAGCTATATCTCCTCCATGTCATGGAGAAAATTTAGTCAATACAATTATTTCAGAAAACATCTAATGTTTAAATCTAAACAACATAGCTAGGCCACTTGTTAGGTAAAGTTTATTTAGTGTCCAAAGATTGTTATGTTGATGTATGAAATAGAGCACGATTTAAAAAAAAAAAAAATCAGTGAGAGGAGGAAAAGAAATTCTCCTTGTTATGTAGGAAGGACTACAGATAGTAAGAAAGAATAGATTTTTAAGTGATAAAACATCTACTACCTTGTCCTTTAAGTCTGCTAGGCTTTTAGTACCCTAAAATATACTAGAATGTGTCACTGCTAATTTTTTATTTCTATATAAAAATACATTATTTTATCTGTTATTTGAAATTTTACATTTCTGGTTACCAAAGTTCATTCTAATAGCATGTACTTTGTGAATTATTATCTTTGTCTATAATTGACAGATATTTATATTAATATTGTATTAAAATTTTAAAATAGGTATTTTGGATAGATATGTGTCTGCAGTATATAATATAATGTGACCATAGTATTATTGCTAATCTTTTTGTTTACTATAAGATTATATAACTATTTTTCCATTGGGAATATGCATTTTTCTTAACATTCTAAGGTCTATACTTTGTAAAGTCAAAAAACTTTCTCATGAAATGTAGTTATTTGTCATTCTGTACAAAATGAAAGGTTTGCCATGACACCATGGAAAAGAATCCAGAATAGTTTATTTGCCTCATCAGCTTTCGTGTATATTATTTTGTACTAAAACACATTTATTTTGGTTTTTGTAAAAACAAGTAAAAGGTCAACAATTTTTCTTATGTACCAACCAACCATGTTTGTATTTCTATTTTCTGTAATGTTGAAGAAATTCACATTTCCATATAGTTTTGGACGGGAAGAATATTGACTATTTCAGAAGCAGACTATTTCAGAGGCTTATTGTTTTTTCTGTAGTCACCTGACATTTTATAACTTTTATGAATCAGAATAGTGTCCTTCATAAATTTGTTTAATTGAAGACATCTACTTGTAACAGGACAGATACACAACTATTTGAGGTTTACAAATTACATCTTTGATAAGGGAAATGGTTTCATGACATGTATACAATTGCTATTAAAATGTAACTCTATATATTCTATATGATTGTAAATATTTTATACAATGCAAATAAAATATTTTTCTATTATATTTATTATGTTGAAACACAGTAGTTGTTTCCTGTTAGCTAATATAAATAACATAAATAACACTGTCAAACAACAAGTTGGAAGTGCTGACAATTCTAGGCTTCAAGATTTGTCTCATGCTGCAATTACACCTTTTCATGCGGTTTGGAGTTAATCCCAATATTTGTTCAGTAGATTAAAAAATGAATGCATATTTAAACACCATTTATAAGCCATTATTTTGTATTTTGCTAAAGCGGTCTATATAACTGTTACGTTTGGCATAAAGGAAAAATAAAAACATTGCAGCATCTAGGCAATAAAGTGTCAAAAGGAAAGAGGATATTTCATCATTGAAAATAGTGGGAAGGGTAGGGAATAGGAAACACTAGAATGGCTCTGAATGAAATTTGAAAAGTGGTAGTTTGCTTTTGGTGATAGTGGCATATGCATGCTTCAGTGGAAAACGTTTGGTGATGAAAATGGACAACAGAGGCTCAATGTTCCTAAGGGAAGAAAAGGGGCTGAGTAAGAGTAAGAAAAGTGGGCATTAACGTCCAACACTTATATTACAGGTTTTGCAGCTGGGATCTTTCTTTGCATTTGCGGTAGACAAACTCATGAGCTGATGACCAGTGATTTCTGCCACGGTGCCCAGAGAAAGATCCACAGGGTCAGTGTAAATGACTTCTAAAATTACATCCTGGGCATGGTGGAAAACCAGCACCCCATCTTCTTCTGTACAGGTCAAGAATTTATTATCCTTGGAATTTAGTTGAGGAAGGCGCTGCTTACAAAATTCATCTCCTGGTGATCCCACAGGGGCAATAACAAGAATCACATAATGATAAGCAGTGTACATACAGTAGAAGTCCCCAAAGTATAAATTAGTATTGGGGTTAAAAAGTTTGTCTGCTGCAATCTCAAACCTGTATCTTCCATAAGGTGAGTCCTGGGGTGGCTTCCCAGTATTGAATTCCGTGCTGCAGCTGAAGAAGATGCCTTCTAATTTTCCACTGATAGGAGAACCATGGCTACCACTGTTATCCTTGACAGAGGGCTGCATAGCATTCCCATGATGGTCTCTGCAAAAGAAAACAAAAGGTCATTGTTTAGTACAATAGTAGTAACCCCACTGATTTATAGATTCCAATAGCCCAAAAGTCAATCATCTAAAATTAAAGGCCTGAATGCCAATCAGATCAAAGGGAATGCATCTTTTGGTATTACCTAGAGATAGCTGAATTTTAGCTGTGATCTTAAGGATGCGCTCCTGCAAATTTTGGAGAACTTTTACCTAATGATGTAATTTTCCTGGCTGGAAAAATCAAACTTGAATTAGAAATCTTCTCAGTGAAATCACATCAATTATTTGCTACAATTTGAAATTGCTTTCTGAAGAGAAAACTGAATTGAAAATAACTGTTTAACTGTATCAAATGTTTCCAAAGTATGCTAGAATTTAGTCATAAAATGAATGCTATCCATTTACATGACACAGAAGTGTTTTGTTTTTTTTACTCAGACACAGTTTACTAATCAGATTATTTCTCTGGCATTTTGCTTACAATAGCACTAGTTGTAGTTTACCACACCCCCACATCTATTCTCTACCTTTCTTGCCTTCCAAATCCAATGCCTTGGGACTCCATTATCTAGTTCTTTCTTGTCACCTGGTCCCTTTCCTTTCAGTTCTACCAATGGGAGGCACCAGTAGATCTGGGGTAGAGGAGGTAAAGCTTTGGGTATGTCTTGCTATATTTCCTCCATGCTTCAGAGCCTTGTCATTCTGTCAGGGCTGAGTTCTTCTTTATGTATCTCAGACTCCTACTCCCATTTGCAAGAATAAAACCTTTGAAATCTTAATAGTTCCTGGTTGCTTTTGCATCTCTTACTAGTTACCTTAACCCTGATTATACCTCTGTTAATGGAAGTTTTGTTAAATTTTCTTAAATGCATTATATTTTCTCCAGATTTCTCCATGTATGCCACTTCTTTTGGGGGGGGGGGGGCCCTGACCATTATGACTTGTGATGAAAAGTTTAAGCTACCATTCAGGCAAAGGCAAGTTCCCCTAGTCATCATGCTTCTTAAAGAGTTTGTGAGTCAATGAGGGGTGCTCAGAATCTGCCCTTGACTCTACAATATCAATGGGTATCAAGTAGAAACCACCTAGGGAGCTTACTAAAAGTGCAGATTCAAGGAAAGACCAAGAAACTGTCACAGATAGGAGAATAAGGAGACATGATAGATAAATGTGTTGATACTTGAATTAATATTTTTACTCTTACTACTATTTTTTCTTCTTTCTGATATTCCAAGATCCCTTCTTTTATTACTTACTTCCTGTGTCACAATTCTTTAGCTATTCTTTTAGGGTAGATATGCTGGTGACAAAGTCCCTTAATTTTCCTTCATCTAAGCATGTCTTGATTCTCCCTTTATTCTTGAAGGATATTTTTTTTCACTGGATATAGTATTCTGGGTTGTCAGTTCTCTTTTCAGAACCTGAAAATATTATACCACTTTCTCTTCACCTCAATGGGTTTCTTTCTGATGGTGATTTCAAATTGTTCCCCCCCCCCCATACACATGGCATCTATTCTTTCTCACCACTTTCAAGATTTTCTTTTCATCTTCAGTATTCTATGATGTGTCTTGCCATGGATCTCTTTGGCTTTTTCTGTTTGGGATTTTTGTCATCTTGATTATGTGTATGTTGTTTGCCAAATTCAGGAACACCTCAGCTATTATTTCTATGAATGCTTTTTTCAGCCCTATTCTCTTTTCTTTTTCATCTTGACTTCAATTCCATGAAGATTAGATCTGTTATAATCCAAAGTAGCTTAAACTTTTTTTGTCAGTTTTATCTCTATTGCTCAATTTGGGTAATTTCTATTCTATCTTCAAAGTTACTGGTTTTTTTTCCTTTGTTCTCTTGAATTTGCTGTTGTTTACCAATTGAGCTTTTTAAGTCCACTTAGAATGTTTATTTCCAAAATATCCGTTTAGTACTTTATATATTCTATTTTTTTTTGCTTCTCTTTTGATTTGTTACAAGTCTATCTGTAACTACTAAGATCTATGTAATTTTGTGTGTCTTTGCTCATCTTATCTCATTCAAATCTCATTAATTTAAGATTTTTCTTATTCTTGGTATGATGACTCCATTCAATTATATTCCAGACATTTTGGGTATTATGTTATTAGATGGATCTAATTTAAATATAATATTTTAGTAGGCCTCTTCTGACTATGTACAGTGGGGGAAGTGTAGTAAGTGTTGCTTCATTGCTTTTAGATAGGGAAGAATATCCAAGTTCCCCCCTTGTTTGCAATGACATGAGGATAGGGATCAGTTACTACTGAGAAGAGGTTGGAGTTCAGGCTCCCACTAGGCTTCTACCAACACCCTGTAGCTGTAGGAGGGAGACTGTCAATGCTACTTCTCATGTGGTCTCCACTGACACTGTGAGGGTGAGCTTCATTGCTGCTGGGCAGTGGTACTATGTAGAAAGTCTAGGTTCCTCATTCAGCTTTCTCTGATGCCACTCTAGCAGGGGGATGAGGGGAGGAAAAGGATGCTTCCTTACATCTGTTACATCTGTGAGAGGATAAAGGTCTAGGTTTTCCACTTGGCCTTGGCTGACAGAAGTGGAACTGTAGTTTTTGGGTCCCCCCCACCAATGTATTTGGCGAGTGTCAGGTGGTTATTGTCTAAAAGGTTCTATATTCAAGCAAGTCCATTTCCTGATCTATAGGGTAGAAATATCAGACTTTCTGGTTTCCTTTTTTTAATTTTTTTTTAACCTTTTATCTGTGCCCATTTGCATTTCTGAATAGCCAGCTTCTCTAGCACCTAGTCCAGAGTATAAGAGATAAACTAAGGAACTCATTACTGTGCTATTCATTTAGTTCCAAGATTCCTAATTGGTCTACCATCTTCCTTCCACCTTTCAGAGTCTTTTCATTTTACATAAAACATCCAGGGTTTTAGCTGTACTTAGTAGGAAGAATAGGGAGGGCAGTGAAGTTACCTTCATGTTGTTCCTAATTAAAATTTCTTATACTGGATTCATTCTCATTATCAAAACCCAAATACCTAAGAATATGATCTGTGTGTGCTATGTAGTCTATAAGTGCAATTATATGAGTAGTAACAGCAATACACATATAAACAGAAGTTCAGAGTAGGAAATGTGTCCTACTAGTAGTGACAGCACCTTAACTTTGAAGATATACTAAAAGACATCAAAAGTGCAGGAATCTACTAATTTCAATGAGTTTCCAAAGAGAAAACTTTAAGATATGTAAGGAGTTTTAAGTTAGGCTACCCAGTGATCATGAACAAAGGGTAAGAGAGAAATAGTACTTTCATTTGGAGAGGAGAAAGAAAGCAATGTTCATTTAGGAAAACATTTCTAGAGGAAGAGATAAAATTAAGTTAATTCCTTGTGGAGTGACTAAAAATTTATCTAGTTTTTTATAATTTATAATGATTTGGATAGTTTATTAGGTAATTGAAAAGTTCCTTTGTATTCAAGGACTCTGGATAACAATATGACATTTTAAATGGATTCTAATCAAGGAAATATGTCCTGACTAGAGTTTATTACATAAAAATGAAATAAGAATCTACTGAAGCTAAAGCCTATTATTTTTTTAATAAGAATTTTTTTTTTAAGAAGCAATGTTGAAAAATTTTATCCATGCCTTGGCAAGCATATTTATTTATATCTATCATATCAAGATATAATTTACATATATTTCACAATAATCGTTATGGAAAATTCAACAAAGAAATTAGTTACTAAATACATCTTTCATAACTAGAAGCTTAGAATCAAGTCCTACAATATGTAACATAATTTTATCAATTTTTTAGGTGCTTTGTCTTTATCATTTTTTCTTTCTGCAAGTCTTTTTGAAAACAGATGAACCAAATTTAGATTACTGAAGGACCTGAAAACAAAGGCCAGTTTCCATCAAAAGGACAGAGAAAAATCATAGAGAAATACTGACCTCCAGTGGTCACTGAAAAATAGACATTGGCAATACTTTAGGAAATCTAATACTAGCACTAATGTTATTATTTATTCTGTTTACTGAACACAACAGCAATAGTGGATTTCTTTTGTTTTTAAATTTTATGCTTAACAAATATAAACTAATCCCCAACTTAACAATTGTGTAACCTACAATATTTTGACTTCATGATGGTAAGAAAACAACATAAATTCATTGGAAACCATATTTCAGATTTTGATCTTTTCAACACTTTATTATAAAATTGGCTTTGTGTTAGATGATTTTGCCTACCAGTAGACTATAGAAAGTATTCTGAGAATGTTTAAGGCAGGCTATTCTAAGCTATGATGTTTAGTAGGCTATATGTATTAAACAAATTTTCAACTAATGATCGATGAGTTTATTGGGACATAACCCCATTGTAAGGCAAGGAGATCAGTATAAAGAAACTCCTTGGAGACAAGATGGTGGTCTGTAGCCAGCTTTCTACAGAGGCTCCTGTCCAGAAGGAGAGTTAAAGGACAGAAATTTAGCAAGAAAGTAAATGGTTTGGATCTCAGACAAAAGAGAAGGTCGAAGAATGCACATCAACCCTGTTGGAGCAACCTGCGACCCCAAGGATACAAACAAAAGGTAAAGAACACATTGCCAAGTGGAAGGGAGTCCCCAGCCCCATAAGAAGGGCTCTCAGTATACTCCATACCTCCATACAAACAAACGAGCAGAGTTCTGATGTCCTCCCACTCTACTCCACAGGAGAGACCCTCTAAAAACCGGACCTCCTACCCCTACTAGGGTGCCACAGCACTCTCTGGCCAGGCATAAAACTACATAAAACTGTATATATTCTCTACCTACAAGTTTGAACTCCTGGCACTCCCCTCCACTCTCACCTTGAGGTCTGGAGGTCTGTCCCCAATGGAGTCCAGATTCTTGGACATTTCCCAGAGGGTTGTAGATGGGGCATGGACTGTTACTGATCTGTGCTAAATATCTGGTTCAGGAGTGGTGAGAGGAAAGTGAGCTGGAGAAAGTGGTGAGAGGAGGCTGAGCTGGAGAGGCAGTCCCCTGAGGCACAGAGCGGCAGCCTCAGTGGAAGAAACAATAGCAGTGGGTCTTGCACCCCTGGGGATGTTTTGAGGAGACACTCCCAGTCTCTCAGGATGGCCAGCAGAAGCCAGGAGACTTCTCTGGTGGCAGCCATGGGCAGAGGGGTCCTGTTGCAGAGGCACCAGACTCAGGAGTGAAGGGTATGCCTGAGGCGGTACCGGCTGGGGCAGAGCATGGGGATTAGTATACACGTGCTAAGAAAGCTCGGCAGAGACAGCTTTACTCTGCTTCAGATGCACTTGGCTATCAGGCGATGAAAGCTGAGACAAAGGGTTGGAACTCACAGACTGAGTGAGACCTATTTGCAGCCCATCATCTGACCCACAAGGGAAAAATTATGCGAACTTATTCCGTTCTATCAACAACATCAATCAGGGACAGGGCTGGAACTGAGTGAATCGCCCCAGCCCCCAGCAAGTACCCAGGTTGTCAAGCCTCACCTCCCCCTGCCAAACAGTGACAGAGTCTGGCAGACTGGCTGAGGAGCCACAAACCTCCCTGTGACCCAAGCAGGTGCAAACCTCTGGAGCATCTGCTCATTGGAGGGAACTGGGTCACAGTCCTGGAGGGTTACCAGAGAATGGGTGTGACAAAAGGGCAAGGTGGGGAAGGAGGCATCAACCTCCCCAGACTAATTTGCTTGCTGGGGGGGGGGGGTCCCTCCTGAACTCACAGAACACCAGAAGGAGTTATCCAGCTGCCAGCAAACTCCTGCTATCTAGTTGCCAGAGATTTTTCAACTCTTTTATTTGAGGTTGGTGCTGGCTGGGACAATTGATTGGGACCTCTTCAAATGGGCCAATCACCCGAGGACTTTCCAAAGTGGTATACTGGCTGTGTGGTAGTGGGAAGGTTTGATTTTCCTTTTCCAATTGTTGTCTGTGGTCCCCTGAGGCACAGAGCAGCAGCCGGGGGGTGCCGGGGGTGTGTGGTGACCTAACTGCTGTTATTTCTCCACTTTCTCAGACTCCAACACAGAGTAACTGATTCCACACAGAGGCAGGGGGGGTGTGGTGACCTAACTGCTGTTATTTCTCCACAGCTCAGACTCTGACACAGAGTAACTGATTCTCTAGAGTTTCTGACATCGAAGACAAAGCTTTTGAACAATCCCAAACATCCAAAGAAGAAGAGAAATGGAAGGCAAAAACAGATCATTCCGTCAGACAGCTCTGGGATAACATGAAGAAAACCAATATTCACCTTATAGGGATACCTGAAAACAATGAAGTGGCATCACAAGGCATAGAGTCTCTTCTTTCTGAAATTGTGAAAGAGAACTTCCCAGACATGCCAAGAGATTCTGAAATTCAGACAGCAGACAGTTTCAGAACCTCAGAATGAGTCAACCCGAATAAGACATCCCTGAGGCACATCATAATTTAGCTCACTAAGGTTAACATGAAAGAGAAAATTCTGAAAGCAACCAGACATAAGAAATCCATTACCTACAAGGGGAAGAATATTAGAATAACTGCAGATCTCTCTGATCAAACCTTTCAAGCTAGAAGAGAATGGTCATCAACTTTTAATCTCCTAAAACAAAATAACGTTCAACCCAGGATGCTATATCCAGCTAAACTGAGTTTCATTTACGATGGAGAAATTAAATACTTTGATGACATACACATGTTGAAGAAATTTGCTACAACTAAACCAGCTCTCCAGGATATTCTCAAACCTATCCTCCATAATGACCAGCATAATCCTCCACCATAAAAGTTTTCTCACCCAGAAACTTCTTACCAAATTCCAACTTCCACAGCAACGAAAGGATTAAAAATGTCCACTAGACTTTCTACAGATTTATCAATGTTTTCAATTAATGTGAACAGTTTAAATTGTCCTCTAAAGAGGTATAGGTTGGCTGACTGGATACAAAAACTCAGGCCAGATATCTGTTGCATACAAGAATCTCATCTTACCTTAAAAGATAAATTTAGAGAAGATGGCGGTCTGTAGCCACCTTTCTGCAGATGCTCCTGTTCAGAGGGAGAGTTAAAGGACAGAAAACTGATGAGAAAGCCAACGGTTTAGAGCTGAGCCAAGAGACAAGGTCGAGGAACGCACATCAACCCTGCTGGAGTGACCTGTGACCCCAAGGATACAAATGAAAGGTAGAGAGCACATCACCAAGCAGACGGGAGTCCCCTCCCCCAAGAGAACAGCTTGCAGTATACGCCATACCTCCATACAAACAAGCGAGCAGAGTTCAGATGTCCTCCCACTCTACGTCACGGGAGAGACCCTCTAAAAACCGGACTTCCTTCCCCTGTGCCGCGGCACTCTCCTGCCAGGCATAAAGCTGTATAAAACTATATATATTCTCTACCTGCAAGTTGGAACTCCGGGCACTCCCCTCCACTCTCATCCT
>CAUYON010148132.1:0-12480 GCA_963573935.1 Arctocebus calabarensis | reverse complement strand
AGCTACTAGGGAGGCTGAGGCAAGAGAATCGCTTAAGCCCAAGAGCTGGAGGTTGCTGTGAGCAGTGTGACGCCACGGCACTCTACCCAGGGCGATAAAGTGAGACTCTGTCTCTACAAAAAAAAAAAAAAAAAAAAAGAACTGTTTTAGATAAAAATGACTTACAAGCAGTGTGTTAAAGAACTCCTCTTAGCAATGAAGGCTTGCTTTTACAGAAAAGTAGCTCTAAGGAATCTTGTTTTGAAGCAGGTAAAAATTCCCCCTCTTATGTCTTTATTCAGTTGCTCAGCAGTAGCATTTCTCATTTAAAGAGCAAAATCTAGGTAGGTCCATTCCTTTTCGGTGATGGCTAAGTCATACATAAATGTAGAAGTTTTGTGAATTATATTTTCAAATTTAAGAGCAGTAACAAAAAGCTCTGGATTAGGAGTTATGGCAATTTTAGGATCAGTTCTAATTTCTATTAACTGTTACCAAGTTGGGCAAAAAACATTCTCATTAAAAGAAAGAAAAAACTGCATTAATGACTAGTGATTTTAAAGCAATGCCTACCCAAACTTTTTATTATTAAAATGAAATCTTTTATAAAACTCTATTTTATACAAATAACAATAGAGGAGGTACTCTACCAGGGATTTTCAAGACTATCTACATTACTCTTCCTAGGCCTCTTGGGTCCTGGACACCCTCCTCCAATTTCTCTGTAAAGAATTTGATAAAAACTGTCCTACATCAAACACAGTATTAACTATTCTCCTAAGAGTCTTTGTCATGAAAGAAGCTGTATGGTAGCTACTATGACTGAAGAGAAGACAATGAAAACTGAAATCTCCCTTCTCTGAGACCAAAGGAAAGAAATTGAGAATAAGTAAAGATACAGACAGAATCTAACTGAAAGAGAAGAACACTGAAGGAACTTTCACCTAATAACATTAGTTTTCACAGTGAAGCAGTAGTTAGGTTTCTTGAAGAGAATTCTCAATAAAGAGTGAAAGGACAATGATTAAAGTCTGGACTAGCTCAGGCAGAAAAGGGGAAAGGACATTTACCAGGACATACAAAGAAACTGCCCAGAGGCACTGAAAATCCAGCTAACTTAGAAACTACAGTCTTGCAATTTTCTCAGGGATTACCTTGAAAATACCAGCAGTGAAGGCAGATGGGTGGATTGATCCAAGATGATTTTTGCTGATATTTCTGGCCTTATTCTGGGGATAGTTAGTAGGAAAGAAGGGCCATGGATAACATAGGTGGAAATGATGGCACCATGGCTTGGAAGACTGAATGGGGCTTTTTGAGATCCAAAGATACTTTAAAGTGAGACAGAAACAAGAAATAAGTAGGATAGAATAATTAAATTATAACAGCTTGCATTTATTTGTAACAGTTATTATGTGCCAGGCACAATTCTAAGGAGCTTCACCATGTATTAACTCTATCTTTAAAACAATCTTATGAGGTAACTAAGTACTATCACATCCTCCTTTTTACAACAGAGGAAATGATTTGCTATATCTAAGAAATGGAGGAGCCAGAATAAACTGAAGTACTGGAATTTTAAGACTTCTAAAGGAGGGGGATGACAAACACCAAGACAGCATGAAAAATCACTAGAATAAGAGGCTAGGTCTGTGTAAACAACACTGTAGATCCAATGCCTGACAAAAGGTAGGAATACACAGCAAGTGAATTTTAAATTAAATAAATAACTTCTCATATGCTACGAATAAAATTAAAATTTGGACTAAAAGTAGAGATAATTAAGGTCCATGAAGAAAGTACTAAATCATCAATGACAGAGAACTTAAGTACAAAGCTAGTAAGTAAATGGTCACAGAGAGAGAGCAGAAGAATAGCTCTTCTTGCTTAAGTAAAAAAAAAAAAGAAGATAATGGATATGGCAATAGATGGCATTTGGTCCCAATAATGCAAAAACTATAAACAAAACACACACCTCAATTCAGGTGAGCCTGTATCCTCAGAGCAAATGCAGGTTTCATATAGAAAGAAAGCAGAGAATTCTAAGAACATGCTAAGGCTACAGAGAAGTAGGGGTTGAGAGTGTACAGTGTAACAGGTTGAAGACGAAGGGAGAAGGTAGAAAGAGATGGAGGAAGTAAAATGTAGAACATAGCTAATACTAGACCGAAGATTAAGTCTTCTGACGTGCAATCCAGGGTTAAAGCCAACTCCTCATACTACCTTTACTTTCAAGTCATTTTTGTTCCAGAAGACTAGGCTCACTTCTCTGCCACAGAAACTGTCACAAGATCATTAATGACCTACTGTTACATCTTAACACTTCACCTATAGCTGGATGAAGAGTTCAAACATTACAGGGCACCGTTTACATTAATTTACGAATTAATCAATTACTGTGGCTTAATTTAGAGTTTCTCATTTAACCAACCTTTCATTAGCCACCCACACCATGCTAAGTGCTATGTGACTCAAAAATGTGTATGGTATGAAAGTGGGACAGGGATCATAACCTAGCTCAGGAGTGAAAGAATAACCAAAAGCCAGAGGGTGGGAGGTGGGGGTAGGAAAGAAATAAGAAAAATCAGATGTTTTTAGGTTAACGTTTAAAGTACATATTAGAATGTACAAACTAGAAAATGAGTTGTTTACTACTTTAATAAAGTTACCTGGAGAGGTTACACATTTATTCCAATGATTATGCGAGAATTAATACTGGAACTTCTGTTTTGAAACCATGTCCCCAAGAGTAAGTAGCTTTCTTTTGAAGTATCCCAGGGGGAACGAACCTACATCCTTTGAGAATGCTTTCTTAGGGTTGTTCACAAATTGGCTCTTTGGACTGTGGAGGCTTTTTAAGTTCTAGAAACTGTACGAAAAAAAAGGGTAGCATCACTAAAATAAGTATATGCATGTATGGCATTCCAATGTAACTATATGCAAAACCAACATTCAATTTTAACACTTAAATTGCATATAAAGAGGCTAAATGTTAATATAACAATAGTTAACTCTGCTAGGTTCTATTCTAAAGTTTTATTTTCTATACCACACAAACACCCCAGAATGTGAGTCTTAGTGTTCTCATTTCATAGAAGAGAAACCTGAGGCTCCAAGAGGTTAAGTATTAAAAATAACACAGCTAGAAAAAAGGTGGAGCTGGAGTGAGACCCAGTGATTCCACATGGTGCTGGACACTTGTAGTCCCAACTACTTGGGAGGGTGAAGTATGAGGATCACTTGGGCCAAGATTGAGACCATTCTGGGCAACATATCAAGATTCTATCTCTTAAAAAAAAGAAAAGGAAGAAGTGGAAATGGTATTCAAACTCTAGCAATCCAGAACCCACACACTTAAATATTATGCTCTCAGTCTCTTTACTTTTAGTCATATTTCTAAATATATACGCTGAATGAAAAACTAAAAGAAAATTCCCTACAGGATGTTCATTATTTTATTCTTTTAAGTAGTCAAATAAATGCAAATTGAAGCATTAAAATACAATTTTTTTCACCAATGAAATTAAAGATATAATATGTTGGTTAAGACACTGCGACACCGTAGAAGACAAAGTGATACAAGCTTGAGAAGTAAAATTAATTCTTAAGAGCACTCACTTTAGAGCTAGATTGTCTGGGTCTGTATCCTACTTCTACCATTTGTGAGAATACCTTAAACAAATTACTTAACCTCTCACAGGCCTCATTTGTAAAACCAGCCATACTAGTAGTATTCCACAGAATTGTATCTCATCATGTACAAATTAAGTTTAGACATGTAAAGCATAGGACAAGGATTAAAGTGTTAACTATTACTGCAACCTTTCTGCAGGTAGTCAATTAGGTAATATGCACCAATTATGTTTAGCCCAACAATTCCATAATCACAGATATGCTCAAATATTTATGCACCTACTCACAGTTGCATTCTTTGAAACAGAAAAAATAGGGACTCCCTGGAATCAATCAAAATATCTGGCAGGGCCAGGCACAGTGGCTCACACCCATAATCCCATCACTTCAGGGGGCTGAGGTAAGAGGATACCTTGAGGCCAGTTCAAGACCAGCCTGGGCAATATATCCCACCTCATCTCTACAAAAAAATTAAAAGTCAGCCTGATATGGTAGCACATGCCTGAGTCCTAGCTACCTAGAACGCTGAGGTGGGAAGGCTGTTTGACCCCAAGAGTTCTAGGTTACATAAGCTATGATTATGCCACGGCACTCCAGCTTGGGTGAGCAAGATCCTGTCTCTTTAAGAATAAAACTAGCAGTAGGGAAGTGGTTAAGCAAACTGAGGTACTGTAAAAGTATACAGTCATGAATCATGTTTTCAAAAATACTTAATATAGAAATCCATGTAAGAAACTTTTTAAAAAGACAGCATACAAAATAATACAGCATCCCAATTTTTATTATGTTTACACACGAATGTCAAAGATAAAAAATACATCAAAATATTAACACTATTTCCAAGTGGAAGGATTACAGGTAATTTTTATTTCATCATTTATAACTTTAGATATCAAATTTTACTCTGTGAGTATGCATCATTTTTATAATTAGAAAAGCTACTAAAACGAATTCATTGCTTCCACAGATTATGAGTCAATAGTTTTCACAATACACTGACAGACCAATAATAATTGTACTTCCTATTTTAGCTCAGTCATCTGCTCTTACTAGTAACATCTTTCCTTTTTTACTGATGTTACAATGGACAAACAAGAACTACTTTCAGGGTTGCATTACTTGAAACTACAAATCGTCCAGTAATGTTTACATAAATCTAACAAAACTCCTAAAGACCACCCATGGATCTTCTTGAATGAAAATAACAAGAAATTAACTCTAGAGCCTCCAAATTTATAATACTAAGAGAATGCATACAACTTTTTCCAGCTTTAATTAATTTAATTTAATTTCTAGCTTTTATAATCTTCCCAAACTGGACAAGTGCCATTAATACTTAGCTACATTTATTGAATGATGTACAAATAAAGGAAGCTTTATGTCCTTTGGGTAAGTCAACCTAGTGATTAATGTAGTGTTTAAAAGGCCAAATTTTCACATTATAGCCTATACTACTAAAATAGTTTCAAATTCAATGTAAGTATTAATAATCTTCCAGGCTCCTCTAAACTATCTAGAACAGTGTTTTTCAACCTGTGGGTTGCAACCCCTTTATAACAATGAAAATACACCCTGCATGTCAGATATTTACATTACGATTCATAACATTAGCCAAATCACAGTTAGAAGTAGCAACGAAAATAACTTTATGGTTGGGGGTCACCACAACATGAGGAACTGTATTAAAAGGTCCGAGGCATTAGGAAGGTTGACAACAATATAGAAAGACAATACAAAATAAATATTAATGACAATTTCATACTTCTTTCATTTTCTTAACTTCTAAAGCCAGAGAGATACAAAAAGGTACAGCACAGTTGGCTACTCCAAAACTAGTTAGCAGGAATAATTAGTCTTAAGTGTAAGCAACACTTTAATGAACCTATTATACCTTGCTCCATAATTTCACTATAAGAATGGAGAATGAAAAACAAATTTATAGTTAATTCTTTGTTCCCTCTGTGTGATCTTCAAGACTGTTCATCCTGCTTTCTTGTATGTACAGCCCAGATATTCTAATAACTACTTTCCTTAAGAGAGAAAAACCCATTATGAAAATCAAAGCTATGTCCCCAAATCTGGCAAATATTACTGTAGCTAGAAGGAAAAAATGGACACTTACTGTCCCTATCTGCCCTTGTACATCACAAATTAGCTTAAAACTCACCCTTTTCACTAAGATCAGTCATTCTATGGTTCCACCTCACTAAATAATCTCCACATCATTTGTTGTTAATGATGCATAAACTACTAGAAATATGAGGTGGACATACATCCAGAGATTCTTTCTTGTCATGATTTATTGTGCTCTTAGTTTTAAACTAATAACTGAAGCTATCTCCAGGACCTTGAAGTACAGATCTTAAAGAGCTGGATCACACTCTAGAGATAGTCACTTTCATAACATGTCTCCTAAACTCTGAAGGTGAAGCCAAGAAATGCAAATAACAGAAAAGAGCAGCATTTTCATTCAAACATTACCCCTCCAATTCAATCAAGCTTGACAAGCCCCTGTGGATAAAACAGTGGACAGTAGAGATGGTAAGGAAAGGCTTTTCAAAGATAAGGACAAGGTTTACCTGAGAGCAACTAATCCTACAGTGGAACAAAAGGCTAGGAGTTAAGACCCGTGGCAACAGCAAGGAAGGGACTTCTTGGGAAAGATAGTTTGTTCCAAACCCATATGGTTTCCAAGAATTTCACAACTACTACCTTCTTTCTTAAAAAACATTTTGTGGTCCTTGTTGTTACTTTGCATATAAAAAAAATAATTTAAACATTATCAACAAAAAGATGTAAAATGAGTATTTTATGTAACGTATGAAAGCTTATAAACTGGAATAAACTTCCTTAGTGAATAGTTCACAAATACAGAAACTTTCTTATTGTTTTCCATTTTTAAGAAAATCAATTTTTGCAAAAAGTTGAAAGGCAAATTACGCATTAAACCGTGGCATGTTACAACTTTTATGATCAATGACTTATGACATGGACTCAAAACACTACAAAACCTGATTTCACTGATGGGAAATTTACAGTAGTTATTCACACCTATAAAATATTCCACAAGTTCAATTACTGCCCTACTTTGCAATGAAAACAAAACAATTCCAAAACATATTTTTATACTTTTTACACAATCTCAAATAAACACTTAAAAGTTTTGGTTAAACTACAATTTCCCTTAAATTACATTAACCGTATATCCAAGTAGCATACCTAAAATACAAATATGTATATATGTATAACCAGAAACACTTTTTTCCTTATGGAATAATATGCATTTACTACTTCTGATTAGCAACACATGCAGACTGCAATAATGTACAAGACTGTTAACATGAAGAAAGGAATTTTGAAGGTAAAGATCCATACATTTATCAAGGTTGGGCTATATATCCTTATTGAAGGCTCACATAACTATGATTTAAAAGTTAATATATCAAAAACTATAGTGGTTCTTGCCAGGTGTGGTGGCTCACACTTGTACTCCCAGCATTCAGAGAAGCTGAGGCCAGAAGATCACTGAAGGCCAAGGAGCTTGATACCAGCCTGGGCTCCACAGTAAGAATCCATCTCTTCAAAATAAATAAATAAATAAATAAATTAGCCAAGTATAGTGGGAGGTGCCTATAGTCCCAGCTACCTGGGCGGCTGAAGCAGCATCATCCCTTGAGTCCAGGAGTTTTTGAGGTTTCAGTGAGCTATCATGATCATGCCAGTATACTCCAGCCAGGGCAACAAAACAAGATCAGGTCTCAAAAAAAGAGAAAAGAAAAAGAAACAAACTATAATGGCCTCTCCACAAGGAACTACTTATGAACAATGCTAATACTTACGAAACAGTAATGAAAAATTCTGCTTTTAAAAATTAGCAGCTACTGCTGGATATCAAACAGTTGTAATATACACACTTCATTTAAGGAAAATTCAGAAGAACTTATAGGGCAGCAAGTTATAAATCAAACGGGTCTAATTGCACTCATAACCATAATGCTACTTTAAAAAAAATCAGTTTCAGTACTATGTACTAACCTACCACACAATACTCATCAGTGAAAGAATAATGAAATTCTTTTTACCTCTTCCCCCAAAAACATAAGCTCCAGAAAGCAGGGATCTTGTTTTTTCGAGCTATACTAATAAGAGTCAGTCCAAACCCCTAGAACTGTGCCTGACACACAGTAATCAAATGTTTGTTGAAGCAATGGAGAGGATGAAGGGATGGCAAGCTGTCAAATCTAAACAGATCAAAGATTACATATAGATGAAGGTACAAATGACTTATCAGAACAATTTTAAATTTTAACCTAAGTGAACTAATGTCAAATGTGAGCTATTTCACATTTTAGCAAAAAATTTAAATTAGAAGATCTCAATACCTTAAGAATACGTGTAAGACAAATATGTCCTAGAAATACTGTTGTATAAAAATATTGGCTTCACAAAATTCTGAGTAATTCTAATTTCTGCTAAAAAAAAAAAAAAATCAAAATTAATTCAGTAGGAAAATTAACATCATTTCCAAATTCAGCTCTTTGCTCAATTAGAAGAGAAAATGCGAAGCGAACTTCATCAATACTCTCGCTAACATTTCTCACTTTCTGATGTAATTTCTCACATATACTTAGGAAAAACTCTAAACATTAGAACCCCTTTAATTAGTATCAAAGCACTTAATTCTTGTTAAGTATACTGTACCTTTATTTACACAAAGCCAGAAGTTTCTGCACATTGACATTAGTGTTTATGTTCTTGCAGTTTCAGAAATCTGCATTAGGTATATGCTTTTAAAATTGAAGAATTCAGAACGGTCCTGGGACTAAGTTATTTACTCCACTGTGACAATCATATTAATATAGTAAGTCTTTCCCCTCCAGAACTGCACTTCAGAAAAAAAATGCTTTTAAAAAAGAATACAAATCCCTCCCTTTTACCCCCACCAAATATAAGGTATTTACGATCCTAGAAGAGAAAATCTGGATCTTTCTCTAGTTTTTACTTTTAAAACTGTTCAGTTCAACTGCTAGTTTGTCTGCCTTGACATATGCCTGTTACTGTAGCGACATGGGCAAGTACGTCCAGTTTCTCGGTTACAACAGCACATTTTAATTGCTTGCCATGGGCCATCTGAGTCAGATGTGACATCCAATGCTATATACCGTATGTACTAAATACTGCAAGAGTGCGTACGAATCGACGTAATGGCAAAAAAGAAAGTGTCGGATCAAAACACATTTGCTGTCACTGAAACCGACAGAGTAAAGTAACCCTGCTTCTTGACTACATTCATTCTCCGCAGGCTCCCGTAGCTAAAAAATAGAGAATCAATTATCCAATTTGTTCTCTAGCTTCACCCTTAGCCCTCCTATGAGTGGCGAGGCAATTCCTGCACAGGAGTTTGTAAAATGCTTAGGAGGCTTGTGGGATGAAAAGATGCTATAAATACACCCTATGTTACTAGTTTATTACCATTGAGCATTACGGGGAACCACTGTCACTGCGTCGAGGCTAGACTGATGGGATAACCCTTCCCAACGCGGGGGAAACGAGAGAGGGCAATCTTCATCACCTTAAAAGCTAGACTGGGTAATTTTTTAAACTGCAGCGAAACCACCCGCGAAAAGTTAGGCACACGCCCCACACAAGGAGGACTTCGGCAGGTCCCCATTCCTCCAAGGCTGGAGTCCCGGACACCCACCGAGCGGGGCGGAAAGTGCCGGGGAATTGGGCCTACACCCCGGGAACGTGGGGAGGTGCGGGGGCAGCGAGGAGCCCCGGCGGCAGCCGACGCCCGCGAGGAGGCTGGGGGCAGCTCCGGGAGAGGGCGGGGGCGCCGCACCAGGGCGCGGGGAACGGCCCGGGAGGGCGGCCGCGCCGCCCCGTTGCCGGGAAGACTCGCGCCCCGCGGGCGGCGGGCGTGGGGGAGGGGTGGCCGGGCCTGCGGCCTGTTGGGGGAGTTCAGCCCGGGCCTCGCGTGCGGCTTTCGGCTGGGTCCCCAGCCCCCGGGTCCCGGGCGCCGAGACGAGACTCACCGGAAAGGCCCGGATCCGCATCTTGGTGTCCTTCCGGCTGCCTGTGCCTTTGCTCAAATTCGACATGGTGCTCGTCCCCTCCCCGGCAGCGGCTTCAGGTCGCACTCCGAGGCGCCGGTGTCACATTTAAGGCGGGCGGACCGGCAAGCGAGGGGCGACGCTGGGGGCGGCGGCGGCGGCGCGGCCCCCGGGCAGGGCTCGGAGCTGACCGGCCCCTGGGCGGCCGCGACGACGGCGGCGGCGGCTCCGGCTGTGGCGGCTCGGACTCGGCTGAGGGGCTGCGCTGGCGCAGCAGCTCCGCGGGGTCCCCCTCACGCCCGGCTCGGCTCTCTTTATCGCGCTCCTCCGCGATGGCGGCGGCGACGGACAAACATCTCACTGCGCAGGCCGAACGTCCTCCTCCTCCTCCTTCTCCTCCTCCGCCTCAGCGAGACGAGATCCGGCCCAGAGGGTGGAGGGGGGAGGAGGGAGGGAGGAGAGCCGGAGAGTGGAGAGATAGGGGGAGGGGGGTGGGAGGAAGGGAGGGGGAGGCGGGCGGCGGTGCCGGGGACTCTCAGATCTCGCGAGAATGGGTGAGCGCGCAGCCCCGGGTGGGGCGGGGCGAAGCCCAGGAGCCGGAGGACGCCGTCAGAAGGAAGGAGGGTAACCGGGAGTTGGGGGAAGTGGGAGGGGCCAGAGGGGCGGGGAGGTGGAAGGGGCGGGGCTGAAAGAAGGGGCGGGACTGAGGGCAGGAGGAGTAAGGTGTCTTTTTGACAGAGGAGGTTCGGAGACCGGTTCTGGGAGAAGGTGGTTGCTGATTGGTGGAGCACGATGTGAGCGTCTGGGGTCCTGGTTACGTGGCCTGAGTGGGCGGGGGAAATTCGGAGAGAAGCGGGATTGTAGTGGGGCTGGGCTGGCTGGGTTGGGGCGGTCGGATGGTAGTCGGGGGAGGAGAGTGGGATGTGAGATGGATAACTACATCCTATAACTGGTTCCTGTGTTTTTCTAGGTATGTGACTAGGGATGGGTACTTGAGCAGAAGCCAGCAACTTGAAGAAAAAGTCTGTGCAAGAGTTACCTGCAGTGTCGGAATTAATGTCCTTATACTTAACAAGGTAATACCTAACCCCAACTCTCAGGAGAGATGTTCATCTACAAAGTTCCCTTAAACTGCATAAACTTTAGGACCCTTTGATTAACTGATATTTTCTCGTGCACCCAGGGCTTATTAACGTTAAAACATGTTTTTCATTACCATTAAAATAAAATAGCAACTCTTATTTTTTTTACAACTCTTTTCAATGCTATTATTTTGGTAAATGGTGTTAAATGGAATGACAGAAATTTCTATCTTTAACCTGACAAATCATTTCTACCGTTACCGAGAGCATTATCGGTTTCTAAAGACAAAATTACTGTCTGATTCAGCTTGCCATTTATTTGGAAGGGTTTTTGTTTTTGTATTTTGGTGGGGAGTTAATTATATAGTCAAAATCTCTAGTTTGACTCATCAGTTTTGCTTTTCATTTATTATAAATTATACTTCTGGTTTACCTACTTACCCAATTATATTTGGGTTTCCAATTCTCTAGGGGAATATGTGAGTTTCTACTGATGCTTGTGATCTTCTCATTTTAAATATACTGTTTTTGCTATGAATATCTACATTTAAAAGGTGGGATTTCAATACTTTTTTATAGCACACTTCATAAGCAAGCTGAAATATGCTTGTTTATTTGTTGACTGTAAGTCTGAATCTGTCCTAATTAATCCTGGTGAGTAAGCTTATGAGGGAACTATTAGCTGTTAGCTATTATTATGGTGGGCATTAAGGCAAAGTTTTTATTATCTTCCTTTATTCAACTTGCAGATTTCCTTAAAAACACTCATACTAAATGTATCATATTTTAAAACTAGGCCAGTCTCTGATATTTGGAGTTCACAAACCAATAAATTATTTTTCTGTAAGCTGAGGAATCATTGTAGGGTTGACTACTTTGGTGAGTAAAGGCTTTAAAAGGGAATAAGTAGCATAGACTATCCCCATCATTTAAAGAAAAAGTATTTTCACCTCAGAAATGAAGGTCAATTTCTGAATAAAGGACAGGTTCTTTAAATTGGTTGATTTAATCTCATGATGAACAATATATTGTACTGATTTTTCTTATTTCACTGTGAACCTGAGAAAACACCATGGGCAAGCATTTAGAAACCCACTACATTAAAGGATATTTCTACTTAATTGTGAAGTGTATGATCACTTTTTTTTTTTTTTTTTTTTTTGAGACAGAGCCTCAAGCTGTCATCCTGGTTAGAGTGCTGTGGCATCACAGCTCACAGCAACCTCCAATTCCTGGGCTCAAGCGAGTCTCCTGCCTCCACCGCCCAAGTAGCTGGAACTACAGGCGCCCACCACAACACATTTTTTGGTTGCAGCCGTCATTGTTGTTTGGCGGGCCCAGGCTGGATTCGAACCCCCAGCTCAGGTGTACATGGCTGGCGCCTTAACCACTTGAGCCACAGGCGCCGAGCCATATGATCACTTTTTAATTTATCTCTTTTGGAAACCCAGATCTTCATACGTTAGTTTTGCTGAAGCAAAATTTAGCTGAATTTAAACAAAATGCTATCAACTGTGTTTTTCCTTTGGTTTTTAACTACCAAGAACCAGAAAGACATTTCAAAATGAGTTTGTCATTAAGAAATCTGCTCATTGGGCGGCTCCTGTGGCTCAGCGAGTAGGGCGCCGGCCCCATATACCGAAGGTGGCGGGTTCAAGCCCGGCCTCGGCCGAACTGCAAAACAAAAAAATAGCCGGGCGCTGTGGTGGGCGCCTGTAGTCCCAGCTACTAGG
>CAUYON010148131.1:0-12191 GCA_963573935.1 Arctocebus calabarensis | reverse complement strand
ATACAGTGATCAAGAAAATGCCATGAAGGCTAACTGTAACAGTACGATCAAAACATTTCTGAATGTATATGAATCGTGCCCTATGATTGCACCAATGTACAGAATTATGATTCAATAAAATTATAAAAAAAAAAAAGAAATTAGAAGTTTTTATATTGAATATGTATTCTTCAGCTGCCATGGACAGAAGTCATAAATATACTATTTTTTGAGTACCTCCTTGGAATGGAAAGGATAGAAAGAGAATGAATACTTTCTGCTACCTAAAAACAATACTTGCCATGAAAGAATTAATGCAATTATGCTTTTTCAAAGGAAATAGATGCCTTCACTAGTTTTTATTTTTTCTCACCTATGAACATTCACATTCTAAATCATTCCTGCACTCTAAAGCAATTATATTTCCAATGTTATCAAAGGCAAGACCAACAAAACTCCCTGACATTAAAACATGGTAACTTTTTTTGTTTTAAGGGCAAGACATATGAAGAAATTCGTCTCTGAAGCTGGAACAATATTGGTAATATACGTGGTGCTCAGGTGTCTATATATAAAGTACTGGATTTACTACTGGCTCTCAACCAAGAATATTGATTGCAATACTCAGGGGATCTTTGTGATAATATACCTAACGAATAGTTATCTAATCTGTGTGTTGAGAATGCTTTTAACAATTTATTGTTGTTTTGGTAAAGTATATAAAACAATTTTGTGAAAAATAATACCCTTTCCCCTATGATAGAATTAAGTTGAAATAAAATTGAGTACCTGAATAGAGCAATAGAAACCACTTATTTAATTCTCCCTATTTTTCCTATTAGAAAACTATAGCCCAGCGAAGGGAAGTCACTTGCCCAGGTCATCAGTGAACAAAACAGAGCTAGACCTTTGAACACCTAATTTGTAGGATTGTTATCAGTGTATGTTGATTGCAGATACGTTAGTCTGATGAGAGAAAATAGAATCTATATGAAGGTGCAAGGATTTTTGTAAAGTTATAGGAATAAGTACTTGAAGCTAAAGAGTTTTCTATAGTTTCACTATAAAATTTTCTTATTTTTCTCTCTAAATATGTCTTTAATACAATCTGGGGAAACAGTATACCTCAAGGATGGATTTTGTAAAATTTCCTAATACATGTATGAGAGCAGACTCCAATAAAACACAAAATAACTGAAATTATGAAATAACTTCAAATGCTGAAAATTGCTTGGATAAAAGTGGAAATTTAGAGCTGATAATTTTTTATAGAATTTCAATTAAGTTTGATAGCTGTTTCATTACCAGATTTGATTCTTTGTAATAATATATTGTAAAATGATAATCCTTTTATCAGTACAAAAGGTTCTTATCATTTAGGTAGGTAATAAGATCCTCATATAAAATCTAAAATTTTTACATCATAATTTCTTCACTCTTGCAATGACTTCTATGTAAAATGTGAAGAAAAAACATATGACTAAAACATGGGAAGAATAAAACAATTTGAAAGTGATGAATAACCAAATTGCATAGTAACTGTAATGAGGAAAGTCTGACTTCTCTGTACTCAATCTAATTTGAGCTCATTTATTGGATCACAAAGGTTTCCCAAGGTAAAAAGTAATTAGTCTTAATAGTTGTAAAAATTACATTTAACCTCAGGTTTAAGTGAATGCTTAATGGAATAATATCTGCAGCATAGACTGATGATTGGATAAAAATTGTTACACTAAATGCAAAAGCATTTCCCGTTGAGACAACAAATTGTTACACCAGAATCATGGAAGTTTAGATAAGAAAGATCATTAGAGAACATAACGTGAAAGAACAAGAGTGAGAAAGTTACTTATCCAAGGTCAAGCATAAAACGCAGAGAAAACGTTGTTAAATTATCAAATTAGGGAAGACAGGAAAGAAATTTTTGAAACAACTTGAAGAAGCAGATATTCGCACAGGCTTAAAGTAAAGTGCATATTACTTACAAATTATGAAAGAAAAAAATAAAATTTACAATAGATAAATATAGCAGACACCACATTGATGAAAAGGTAACACTTATCATTACCAATAATGGGACAAACTGACATTATATAGCTTTTGATGGAGGATAGTGGGAAGGACACAACATCATATAGGCAGTATTGCTGCCAAACATCTTTGACCTGAATATAATAGAAATAAATTAGACACTTTCACATTGTAGGACATCCCTCATAAATTTAGCATAGACTCTAAACAAATACTTCATGTTCTCATTTATAAGGGGCAGCTAAATGAGAGAAATATATGGTCATAAAATGGTGAAATGGACATTAAAAACTAGAGAACGGTGGGCGGTGACTGGGGGATGAGGGATGAAAATCCACCTCTCAGGTACAATAGGTGACAGGTGCACAGACACCTTGACTTCACCATGATACAATTTATCCATGTAACAAAAATCACTCGTACTCCATAGTTATTAAATGAATAGAAATACAATAAAGAATGTGTTTGTTTAGAAGAAATATTCTGGATCACAGAGACCAAAAGAATATGACAACCAAATACCATGGTGATCTCAGATCAGACTATGAATTTGAAAAATGAAAAAGAACTATAATGGACACTATTGGGATGATTGAGAAAATTTAAAAATAGAATATATACTGGATAATAGGCTGATGTTATATTTATTTTGGATATTATAATGGTATCGTAGCAATATATGAATGAGAGAGGAAAAGAAAGATCTCTTAACAATTGATTAATCTAGATGAAGATTAAACAGAGATTCATTTTGCTATTCTTGCAATTTTTCTAATTAAAACATTAAAACAAAGCAACAACGACTCTTTACAATGCAGAACAGTGTATGTGCTGAGTACTATGATCTCAAAGTTAACTTTGCATATTTTGAAGCTTTGCTGGACCAAATGTGCATATCCCTTACTTAATAAAAGGCATGTGTGCTTTCAAAAAATAGAAACATTCAGAAATGAAAAGAACAACATAAATCTTATTCATTCCATATATCATACCACGGTTGTCAAGTGCACCAAAATCAAATCCCTACGTTATGGTATTATCTGAATTAGCAACCCAAAAAGAAAAAAAGAAAAAAGAAAATAAGTGGTTAACAGGAGATGGCTTGAAAGCCCCAGTTAACAATAATTTGTAATTCATTTATGAGCATGACACAATTATTATGTTATTCTAATATGTTGTTAAAATTGCTCCTAATCCATTAGCATAGTCTTGGCCTTATATCATTTCACATATCTTCTTCAGTTTGCCTAGGTAACTCACTATAGTTCTAACTATAGTTCTAATTTTTAACCCCTCCCCACTACACTGAGTTCCAAGAAAGCCCAGACAAAGACTTTTTCCATATTTCACTAACATGGCAAGAATTACCACCATGACTATGGTCCACGACACAAAAATGTCATACTCCTGACATTCAATTGAAATCACCAAAAAAAGGCCTCTGCTATTAGTTCAAACTCTCATATTTCAGCTAATGAATTAACATTTAAAACTATGTCAGGGTGGTATCCCCATGCAGTGAACAATTCAACTTGGTCATTGGAAACATTTCTGCCTGTTCTTCAGTGTTTTTGGATTTTTTTTAATATGTAAGTCTATTCTTATTTTATGAAAAACAAGGAAAAATTGATAAGAATCCTAAGAGTTGACTACTAATAGGAAACCTACAAAAATTCACTTAGATAAAAGAAATAAGTTCTAATATTTGACAGCACTTCAAGATGGCAATAGCTAAGAATAATGTATTGTATATTTCAAAATAGCTAGAGAAGATCTGGAAGGTTCCCAATGCAAAGATATGGTAAATGTTTGAAGTGATGGCTATACTGATTACCCTGATTAAATCATTGCACATTACATGCATGATTCAAGGTATCACGTGTATCCCATTAATATGCACAATTATTACTTATTAATAGAAATATATTCACTATGTGTCAAATAAATGTTTAAACACATAAATAAAAAGAGAAATAGATATAGATCTCATCATTTAGTGATAGAAATTATCTTACCTGCCAAAGTGTGTGATTCTCCAGTCTTACTTACTGATTGTGTGAAACTGAAAAAAAAATAAAGTAGTATGTAAAAAAATGCAATAAGCTATTTAAAAGTTAATAGAGTAGATCATACACATAAATGTGAAATGCAAAACTATAAAGCTTCTAGAAGAAAATTTGGGAGAAAATCTATGTGATGTTGGGTTGAGTGATGAATTTTTAGGTGCAAAACCAGAACTATGATTTATGAAAGAAAAGCTAAATGAGTTGGATTTTTTTTTTTTGAGACAGAGTCTCACTCTGTAGCCTCCAGCCTAAGTACCATGGAGTCAGACTAGCTCATAGCAACCTCGAACTCCTGGGTTCAAGTGATCCTCCTGTTTCAGCCACCCAAGAAGCTGGAACTACATGCACCTACCACAATGGCTGGCTAAAATTTTCTATTTTCAGTAGAGACAGGATCTTTCTATTGCTCAAGTTGATCTCAAACTCCTGAGCTCAAGGAATCGATCCTCCCACGTTTGCCTTCCAGAGTGCTAGGTCTATAGGCATTAGGCACTGCACCTAGCAAAGTTGAACTTTTTAAATTAAAAAATATATATATTTGCTACTAAAATGGATGGGGTAGGGGAATTAGGGATGGGGAGAGGGGAGTAGGAAGGGGGATGGGGTCATGGTATATGGCACACCTTTGGGGGGCAAGTCACGATTACAAGATGGACTTTATCCAACAACCAAAATCAGTTTAACCTAATTCTTTATACCCTCAATGAATCCCAAACAGTATAAAAATAACTTTATTTGGTGAAAGATATTATTAAGAGAATCAAAAGACAAGTCACATCCTGGAGAAAATATTTTCCAAACATATATTTCATAATGAAATTCTATCCAAAATATGCTGAAGAAAATCCTAAGATTCAAGGATATGTTGAATGGCAAAGTAGGAGATATGAGCCTTCATCCCCCTACCAGAATTCAAATGTAAAAAGCTATCACAAACCACAGTAGCACTGGGAGGGCTAAAGGGTCCACTTAAGAATCTATTGCAATACAGTGTAGCAAAACACCAAATGAAAACTGTCCACACAGAAAGAATTGCTGATGAAATCAGTACACCTGAGATGCCGGGAGATGACTCAGAATAATGAAAAAAGGCACAGGCTATCAGTATCAGCCACGTATTGGGACTACAGTGGACATCAGTTCTCTGCTCTGTGGACAATACCTGCATCTTTTGCCACTGAGGTAACCAAAAGCCATTTCTCCTCTGGGGAACACCAAAGAAGAAGATGTGGCTGCACCCTCCTCACCCCCAAGAAACATTTGGAGTTGTTCTTCTTAGAGACCCAAGCCTGCCAGCCCTCCCCATCCCATGCATACCCCAATACTTAGGTCAAGACATTCCTACAAGTGCATTTACTCCCTACGACAGATTTTTGGCTGTACCACACCTCAAACACTGATGTTTGAGGTGTGGTACAGCCTCAACACCCTTTATCCTGTGTAGACAAAGATGCTCTGCACACACCCACACTCTGAGCACCAGCTCAGATGCCGTTAAGAGTTCACTCGGGGGCAGCACCTGTGGCTCAAAGGAGTAGGACGCTGGTCCCATATGCAGGAAGTGGCTGGTTCAAACCTAGCCCCGGCCAAAAAAAAAGAGTTCACTCGGGCTCTGAACAACAGATAAGAGGCTGTGTGTGCATGACCACACCTCACACACCAGATTAATGCCATAGTGAACAAGCAGACACACTGGGAACAGTTGGATATCTCTGAAAAACTATAAATGGAACTACCTTGTGACATAGCATTCCCACTTCTGGATGTATATCCAGAGGAATTGATATCAGTACATCATGTAGTATCTATACTTCAAGTCCATTGCAGCATTATTTACAATATCCAACACAGAGAAGCAACCTAAGTGTCTCTAAGTTCATGAATGGATGATGAAAATGTAGTGTATATACACAATGCAATGCTATTAATATTCAGCCTTTGCAATGAAGGAAATCCTGTCATTTACTATATCACAGACATACCTTGAAGACATTATGATATGTTAATAGCCAGGTATAAAAATATAAATACTGCATGATCTTACTGAAATGTGGAATCTAAAAAACACAAATTCGTAAAAGTAGAGAACAGAATGGTAATTACCAGATGCTGAGGTTTAGCAGCAGGATGGGTATATATTGGGCAAACTGTATAAAGTATCAAACAGAAGTAAGTCTGTGAGATCTGTTGCACAGTAAGGTGACTATAGGAAATAATAATTCATTGTATATTATTTTAAAATTAGTAAAAGTAAACTTCAGATATTCTTATCACAATGATAAATATGTGAAGTTATAGTTATGTAAATTCTATTGATACAATCATTCTACAGTGTATATACTTGGTCAAAACATTACTTCATACCCTGTAAATATATACAATTACTATTTGTCAATTAAAAATAACAAAATAAAAACACTAATTAAAAATGAGGTAAAATTTAAAACTCCATAAACAAACTGATTTTATAAAGTCTTAATAGACACTTTACTAAAAAAGATATACAGATGGAAAACTAGCTTATGAAAATATATTTGGCATCATTTATCATCAGATAAATTCAAATTAAAATGAGAAACCACTTCACACCTATAAAAATGGCTAACTTTCATTTTAAAAAATACTGGCAATATCAACTGCTACAGAAACTATATGGAGAAACAGTAACTCCTATATGTTGATCATAGAAATTCAAACTAGTGCAGCCACTTTAGAAGATGATTTGATAGATTCTGAAAAATATATATGCACACTTACATGGAATCCAGTATTTGCACCCCTTGGTATTTACACCAATGAATTGAAAATTAATGTACACACAAAAGTCTGCACAATATTTATATCAGCTTTATTCAGAGTCTCCATTACCAGAAATAATCAAGATGTTTCTCAATAGGTGTATGGATATATAAACTATGGTACAGCCATACAGAGAGATATTATTCAGCAATAAAAAGGAATAAGGAATCTGTTACTATGCAATAGATCTCAGAGACAAAGACATAGACAAACATAAAAATGCATTTTTTCCGTATGAAATAAACCAATCTACAAAACCTGGATGCTGTATTGTCCCAAACATAAAACATTCTGGAATATAGAGAAGATAAACATATCATAGTTGCCAAGGGTACAGGGCGGGCAGCTTGAGTAATTGAAGCACAGGAGATTTTTGAAAGGGAATTGAAACTATATGTGTGTGTGTATGTGTGTGTGTGTGTATGCAGTCATGGGAGTTACAAATATTGCATTTGTGTAAATCCATAAAACTATACAGCACATAGAGTGAATCTTCATATATGCTAATTAAAATAAGATTAGAGGATCCCAGGAAAAAATGTAGACTGTGACAAGAGAACCTAACTATATTATAAATGTGTGAAACACCCTTATAGAAGGCAGTGCGCAGGGAGACTCGCTGACCTAAGCCACTTTGCAAATGAATAGAGTCAGTGAGACAAAGTCTGAAGACACTACAGATACACTATACCCTAGTCATAAAGTTGTTTCCCAATGGTGAATGAATTAGCAATTCTGATAGCATTATATATGCATACTGGAATTAAACAATTTAGTAAACATATTGTGAATAGTGGAAGTCCAGTTTCTCAACATTCATGTTAGAGATTACAAATAAGCAAGAAAAAGAGGCTGTGATGATTCATATGGTAGTGAATTAGAATTAGAGACAAGACTATGAACTCATTTTTAACTTATTATAAACAGTGTCACACCATATAGAAATATTTTTAGATATGTGTATACGTGGTGGTAGTATACAAATTTTTATCTCCTTGCACTTTCAGCTGAGAGAGTCTAAAAGCAACATCTTGCCAAAACTATGCTCACCTAGTGCCCCAATCTTGATTTCTGATGTAATTTTCCACCTAAAGAAGCCAGCATTCCTTGTAGAAATAACTAAATCTAACAATGGAATGAAAAATGTATAAGATGAACTTTGAGTATTTCCTACTGACAAAAAGTAAGAAATTGATTAAAAAAGAAAGCCCATAATGAGAAGGTGTTTCAATGGAAAAAATAAATGGGCCAATTGAATGATAAAACAATGGCCAAGGTTGAAAAACTTCAGCAACAAAATAAGTAAAGTACAGTCATATTTATGTAAATATATGATAGAAGACAAATAAGTAGAAGAGATAGAACTCACATACACCAAAATTCCAAACAATTTATGTAGATACATAGCCTCAAGAAGAGGTAGCATAACTCCTCATTTCTAAAGAATGGGCTATGACCAGTGACTTCCTTCCAAAAAGTAGACAATGGAAAGGGGTAATAAAGGAGTAACTTTATAATGGAGAAAACTATCAACTTCAGCTCAATTAACAAGCTCAACATCAATAATGATAAGTCATGTGGGTAGCCTCGGCTATTGATATTATGAGATTTGCACTTTATATCTCTAATGTTACTCCCTAAAATCCATAGTCCCAGTTTAATCATCAGACTAATACCAGACAAATTCCTAGAGGACCATCTTAGGAAATACTTGAACAGTATGCCTCAATAATTATTAAAGTCATTAAAAGTAAGGAAAGTAGGAGAAACTACCAAAGCCAAGAGGAGCCTAAGGAGACATGACAACTAAATTTAATGTGGTATCTATCCTGGGGGTGGTGCTAGGACAGAGGACATTAGTGAAACACTGAGGAAATCTGAATAAGTGATGGATGTTTATTAATATCAATGTATTAATATTGGTTTATGAGCCGTGACAATTGTACCATACTAACATAAGAGGTTATGGTCAATAATAGGGAAACTGTGTGTGTGTTGAGGGGAGGTAATTTTGGAACACTCTGTACTACTTTTGCAACTTTTCTGTAAATCTCAAACTATGCAACAATAAAAACTTTATTTAGGGGAATATATATATGATTTGATAGATTCTTAAAAATCTATGTGCACACTTACATGGAATCCAGTATTTGCACTCCTTGGTGCTTACACAAATAAACTGAAAATTAAAGTGCACACAAAAATCTGCACCTTATATATTCCCCTAAATAAAGTTTTTATTTTTGCATGGTTGGAGATTTACAAAAGAGGTAAAAGTAGTACAGAGTGTTCCCCAATCACCTCCCATCAACATATACACAGTTCCCCTGTTATTGACCTTATATACACACACACACACACACATATATATATAGAGAGAGTGTCTATATATTTAGACTATATATATAGTTAAAATATGCATCTATCTTCAGTTTCTGACAAGCATTCTAATTTCCTGTCAAAAAGTCAACCCTCAGATAGCCTTAAAGGCAAACATGGGTCACAACAGTGTTTTTCAACCTTTCTTATATCGCAGCTCACTTGAAGTTATAGTTAAACGTCTGTGGCACACTTAAATTATACCGATCAAAAAAAAAAAGAGTTTAAAAAAAAGAATATATTTACTATGCTTTGAATGTCTTTAGAAAAGAATTTAATTAATGATCTTTAAAAAGTTTTGCAGCACACCTAAGAGCTTCTCACTGCACACCAATGTGTCACAGCATAGTGGTTGAAAATCACTGGGTTACAAGTACTGAAAAACTAAAAATAGGGAGGAAAATCCTAGAGAGCAAGAAGTTTGCTGGATTCCACAATGGGAGAAAATGGCAACACAGAATAAGTGAAATCCGGTTCCTACAGACTGGAAATGTAATTGGAGGGCTTTTGTGTTATTTATACTCTTGCGGAAGGGGAATCATTGCCTGCCCCATTACACCAGCAGAGTTTGGCAGGTTATGGCAAGGGATGCCTTTTAATCTTGCTTTCAAATGCGAGAAATCAATCATTCATTCTACAAATATTTACTGGAGGTCTACTATATGCCGGATAATATGATACACATCAAGGAGGGGAGAAAGCAGCAAAGAAAAGAGAAAAAAGAAATGCTTTCACAGAAAAGAAACAGAAAACAAAGATGTATAATGTGAAATATAAGTAGTAAAATCTACAGTATGTCATGTGATGAACGATGTTAATCAGAAAAATAAAATGAGAAAGGAAAGTGAAGTGGGAATTTTGATTTTAGACAAAATAGTTAAGTGAAATGGCACTGAGATGATAGGCGAATAAGGGTCATAAAGAAGTGGAGTACTGAACTTTTCAGACATCTTAGAAAAAATTCCATTCCAGACAGAGGAAAGAGCCAGTGCAAAGGCATACCTGAGGTATTTGAAAATAACAATACAAATGTGATTGAAGTAGAATAAGAGTAGAAATAGTGGAAGCCAAATACATAGCGAAAACGGGAGAGGGAAGATTATGTAGACTTTGATTCTTACCCTGGGAGAGATGAAAAGCCATTACAGTATTGTAAGGGGAGAAAAGAGACAGAAACTGATTTACATTTTAACAAGATCATGCTACAATAGACTTCTGAATGAAAATAGACCGAATAAAAAAGGATAGAATTAGGGAGAATCGATATAAGGTTATTTTCATAGTCTAGTCAAGAGATGGTGGTATCTTGGACCAGAGAAGTATTTATGAGTGGAAGAGGTGGAAAGTGTTAAGAGACTGGATATAATTTGAAGACAAAGGTAACACGTTTGCTAATTCAATGTCAGGTATGAGGCAGAGGTATCATTTTTTTGTTTGTTGGTGTGAGGACCTGGAAACAATGGGGATGTGACTTATGGAGTTAGGGAAGAGCATAGAAAGAGAAAATTAGAGAGAGAGAGTTCCTTTAGGAACTTATAACGCTTACAGTATCTGTTGGCCATTCAAACACAGGTTAGAGGAGGGACTTGATACAAGAATTCAAAGATCAGTTGGGCTCCGAGGAGCAGAGGCAGCAGCGGGGAGCAGGAGGAGCTGGATTTGGCACAGTCACGGCTGGCGTGCTGGTGTGGAAAGCAGCAGACTATGTCCAGAGCAAGGATTTTGGGGACTACCTTATGAGTATGCACTTCTGGGGCCCAGTAGCCAACTGGGGTCTGCCTGTTGCTGCCATCAGTGACTCCAAAGGATTATTAGTGGGCAGATGACATTGGCTCTCTGTTGCTATTCTTTGGTATTTATAAGATTTGCCTACAAGGTGCAGCCTTGACACCGGCTTCTGTTTGCATGCCATGCCATGCAACAACTGAAGTAGCCCAGGTCATCCAGGGAGGATGGCTTATCAGATATGGGATGACCAAAATGGCATCTGCATAGCAAGAGAAAATGAAGAACCTGCTTTTAAAGGAATAGCATCAGCAGCTACTGCTGCTGAGTCACAAATTCCCTCATCACAATCTTGCTAGGGAAAATAATGCTGAATGCTATTTTTACTAGCCATACGATTTTAATAGAAATAATCTAGACTCTATAAACTAACTCGCTGCTGCCTTACTGAATATTTTACTTTTCATGAAGAGTAGCTTAAAATATTCAATTAATTTAGTGACTTCTGATGATGGTTTTATTGCAGTAATATGTATATTATCTATGAAAACATACTCCGTGAAAAACTGAGGAGAACAAAATTTGGAACTACTAGGAATTAAGTACTCAGAACACATGGCTTTTTCTTTAATGACAGGAAGGCAGCCAACAGCTGGCCACATCCCCAAATTCTTATCCCTGATATTTAAAAATGTTATCTGTGCACTTCCATGCACTGTGTATATTGAGATGCTGTAACTTAATGACAATAAATGATTTAAATATTTGTTTAAAAAAAGAATTCAGGGGCAGCTCCTGTGGCTCAGCGAGCAGGGCGCTGGCCCCATATACCGAAGGTGGCGGGTTCAAGCCCGGCCTCGGTCAAACTGCAAAAAACAAAAAAAATAGCTGGGCGCTGTGGTGGGCACCTGTAGTCCCAGCTACTAGGGAGGCTGAGGCAAGAGAATTGCTTAAGCCCAAGAGCTGGAGGTTGCTATGAGCAGCATGACGCCATGGCACTCTACCCAGGGCGATAAAGTGAGACTCTGTCTCTACAAAAAAAAAAAAAAAAAAAAATCAATACGTTGTACCCCACATATGCATAAATGTATTCATGATCTATGTTTATATAACTTAATTAAAAAACAAGGTATAAACAAATATTTTGCACACTGGTCATGAACTGTAATCGTACTACTCCAAACTAACCTGTCTAGTATGATGGGTTATTCT